>PVJS01002794.1:0-80927 GCA_004027185.1 Glis glis
CATCTATCTATCTATCATCTATCTATCAGTCAATCAATAGATCTATCTATGTATAGATACATATGTATAGATAGATATGTATAGATAGTATCTATCAGTCTATCATCTATCTATGTATCTATCATCTATATATCTATTGATCTATCTATGTAAAAATACATATGTATAGATACATACATACATACATACATAATCTATAGATAGGTATCTACCTATGATAGAGAAGTGCAGAGCAGAAGAATCCAGGGGTGGTGCATCCCAGTGGGGTTGAAGGATCCTTGATGCTGGATGCAACAGGAATGAGCTGGGAAGGAAGGAGGCGATTGGCAGAGAGCTGGGATGCTTGAGACTGTGGGCGTGGCTGTTGTGAGGACGGTGTCTATCTCTCAACTTGCCGCTGTTCTTTGGCGCCAGCCTGAGGTGAGTCTGAGCCCCTCTCCCTCTCTCCCAGTGGGTCACACTCTGCCAGTGTTGGGCTGCTTGCCCCTTCCACTTAAAACTCCATCTGACATGCCTGCCAGTAAGACAGAGAACCCATCGGGCTATTAACATTTGCCCACACACCCAAGGTGGCTGCAAAATGGCAGGGTGTTGTGCACACCAGCACGTTGAGGTCTTGAAGATGAGGACAGCCTCCTCCGTCTCTGGATCCTTCAGCCTTGGGGCTGTGCCGTGCACACAGTTGGTCCCCATGGAATGCTGGCCCACGTGACATCTGCAGGATGGAATGGCGGGAGGAGACTTGTGAAGAAGGCAGTGTTCGCTCTGCTTCCTCTAGAGAAGAGGGCTCCTCCCCACCTGGAGAGAACTGTGCGGGTGGGCTGGGGAGTGTTTGTGCTGGGTCCCTCTTTGCAGAAACACAGCAGAGGCCTGCAGATGGCCTTCGAATGCAGCATAATGTTAAGTAGCCTCTCTCAGCAAAGAGACCTGGGGAGGCTCCCTGCACACCTTCCTTCTCAGCCACTTGCGGAGGAGACAGGGACTCAGCTGGCCCCTTGTCAGCCTCCGGAGCTGTCAGATACCACAGGCAACAATGACAAGTCCTGCCTCTCTGTTCTCACCATTAGGCTCCCAGACCACTCTCAGCAGAGTCTCCAAGTCCTTCCGGGGCACAGCCTGCCTGGGAGCACCAGCACAGAGCCAAGGTTGTCATTTGATGCTTTATTGAGCCGCTCCTCCCAAGTAACCTAACTCTGGTTACAATCTGCGTGGTGAGGGTCTGAGAAAATCAGAAATAAGGAAAAAGCTGGTGCGAGAAAGGAAGCTGGGAGAGGGACCTGGGTCTAAGCTCCTCATGCAAAGATTGGGGCAGTGAATTGTCCTTAGGTCCTGAACAATTGTGTCCTGGACCTTGGTTTGCTAATTTGTGAAATGGGGAAAATCGCTCCGGGAGGCTCTGTGCAAAGATGGACTCACAAGCTGCACACTGTGCCAGTGAGCTCCGGCTGGTTCTGGTTTCTGTGTCTTGAGGAGCCACCAGGAGGATTGGGGTTGGATGGCGAGGAGGTGTGCCTTCTTGTCACCTGACTATGAATTTGTGTTGGGATTTATCACTTTCCCCATGAAGAGAAGGTTGTGGCTGCCTTCCTTAAAAATCAGCACCAAGAAGGGCCTGTTGAACTGGAGGGTAGGGACCAGGTACTTGGGAAGGGACTGCAGGTAGGTGACGTCTTCGTGTATAGCTCCTTCCTCATCCAGGGTCAACTCCGCTCTGTGCACCGCCTTTGGGGACAAAAGTTCAAAGCGTGGACTTGACCTGGAGCTGCCCCTTCCCCCAAGTGGTGCCACCCTGACCCTTGGTCTGAGCTGGGCCCAGAGGCCCCTAAACTGAGTCCTGGTGCTGTCCTGATTAGAGGTACGACCTGGCGCTTCCTGGCCCCTGGTCAAGACTCGGTGTCTCCATCTCTGGGAAGGGGGTGGCAGTCATGGGGGAGGGGGTTCCAGGACACTGCCACTGCCACTGGGCTCCGCAGCCAGGTTGGTCTCCTCCCCTCGCTCGGCACCTGGCCCAGGGGTAGCCTGGGTTTCTGGGGAAGGGCCTGCTCGGTGGCCACCACCTCTGTGCTCCTGCAGTGCCTGGTAGCTGGCACCAGGTTCTCACGGCCTCCCAGAAAGACAGTTTCTTTCCATTCATTCCCCACTCCCAAGCTACCGAGTCCCGGCATCTCCCCCTCTACTACGCATCTCCTCTCCAACCGCTCCTTGCATCCCCTCGCTTCTCTCTGAGGCCATACCTAGCTCATCCCACTGCGGCCTCAGTCCCTTCAGCTCTGCAGCAATCCCTTTCCGTGGGCCGGGCCCCTAAAGCTCAGACCCCATCCAGCCATTTCCTGCTCCAAGCCCGCTGCGGGCCCTTCTTCCCCACTCCCAGGATGACCGACCCTCTGAGCGCCTTAGCCTGACACTCAAAGCCCTTCAGCCCCTGGCTGCAGGACCCGCACCCATGGCCCTTCCCATTCCCAATCTCTCCCCCCTCCCCTCCAAAGCCTGCCAGTATTTCTGGGCGCATCCTCTTTCTGCTGCTTGGGGAGTCCCATGGTGGTATTAAAACTCCAGAACTCCATCTATGGGATCATACTCCACCACCCTATCCCTGTGTGACTTAGCTTCCCTTCCTCCAGCCCACGTCTTTATTTAACCTCCTTCGGCCACTAGATTATCCTTGTGTAGGTCCCCTACACCATTCTTTGTAACTACGAGGGTACCCACCCCTGCCCAGGAGGAGTCAGCACCACAGGAATACATCCAGCCTCCAGGCCCCCCATAGCTTCTACTGTCTCCGCAGAGCTGGAGATGAGCTCGGGCCCCCATCCCCTGAGGAGCAGCGAATCTCAGGACACCACTGGGTGTCATGATTCACCATTTCCACCTCTTGTGGCCTTATCGGTGCTTGCTGAATGAATAAGCGAGAAAATGCGTGCACTATTATAAATAACTCGGGCACCAGGGTTTTTGACTTACCTTGGAGACCTTCGTGGGCCTCATTTGCAGAGAAATTCCTGAGAGGCTTGAATTGTAACTGAATATATCCAAGCCGCCTGGCGTGAGCACGAGCTGGTCCAGTTCGATATTCCCAGAAAGGGAGAATCTTGGCAAATACAGCTTCCTCCTGCTACTCAGGGGAGCGAGAGAAGAAAACAGCCAAAACAATGCCGTCTAGTCAGCTGCCCGGCCAGCAATCTCACTGCGGAATAGCTGACCGAAATAAAGTCAGATTAATGTCAGACTTGTTGACCGCGTGCCTGCCACACACTCCAGAAGGTCGTTTTATTTTATCCTCACAGTGATCCTGGGGACTGGGTGCTCAGAGTCTCCATTTCACAAATGAGGAGATGGGGTGTCAGCGGGGTTAAGAACTGGCCCAAAGTCACACAGTTTCTAAAAAGCTAGGATGACTCCAAAGCCCAAGCTCTTTGTCAAGCTTGCTGGTGGTCCAGCAGGTCCCCTGGGTCCAGGGCAAGGAGACAGCCTCCAGTTTACCCTTCTGCCTTTGACCCGACTCTTGGCCTTGACCCATTTTCTTCCCTCTGGAGGCCCAGCCTCGAGGCCCTCAAAGGCCCTGGGGCAGGACCGAGCGCCACTTTCTCCTGTTCCCTCCTGTGCTTCCCTTTCCATGTCTGTACCTCAAAAGTACCTGAGGGGACACGATCTCACATGCACGTGCACTCTAAAGAGCCACCCTGACAGAAGCAGAGAGCAGAAGGGTGGTCGCCAGGGCCTGGCAGGAGCGGAGGTGGGGGATGTCTGTCAACGTTCCGGTTACGCAGCCTGAATAGTTCTAGATTTCTCTTGTACACCATGTGACTGGAGGGAGGTGTTTATTTATTTATTGGTACTGGGGATTGAACCCAGGGGTGCTTTACCTCCAAGCTACACCCCCAGCCCTTTTCCTTGTTTATTTGGAAACAGGGTCTTGCTAAATTGCTGAGGGCCTCACTATGTGACTGAGGCTATCCTCGAACCTGTGATCCTCCTGTCTCAGTCTCCCAAGTGCTGGGATTACAGGCATGCACCACCATGCCCAGCTGACTGGAGGTATTAATGCTGTGTTTCATGCTTGGAATTTTCTGAGCGAGAAGATCTTGAGTGTTCTCCCCATACCCAAGAAATGGTACCTGTGTGCAGCGATGGATGTGCTAATTAGCTTTGTCATGGTCTTTCCCTCTGTGTATGTACACCAAGACATCATGCTGCTGAAATCTGCACATGGTTATTTATCAGTGATACCTCAATAGGGCTGGGGGGAAAATAAAAAGCAAAAAGTAAAAAATGGAAAGCAAGCATCGGCAAGGACCCCCTCCACGTGGCAGGTGGTGGGGTGCATTGTAGAGCTCCCACTGTCCCCAGGGGAAGGACTGAGGGGAGCATGGGACAGTCCTGTCAGGTGGAGCTGACTCCTGTCAGACAGGCGTTTGGGGGCAATGAAGACCTAGGGCTGAGTAGGGAGAATTTTGGCAAATACAGCTTCCTCCTGCTACTTAGGAGAATGAGAAAGGAAAACAAAACTTAAATAATGCCATCCAGTCAACTGATTTTTGTGATGTTGGTGTGTGGTTCCTGTCTCTTGGCGGAGTGACTAGCTTAATCCTGTCTGATAATTGGTGTGCTAAGACCCCACCTTCCAGAATCCATAGGCCATGACTCATGGCTGGAATAGGAGCAACTCTGACCCCTGGGGACATCTGACAATGATCAGGGGCATATTTGTCTGTCACAACTAAAGGGGGGTGTTGACATCCTGCAGGCAGAGCATCCAGAGATGCTGCCGGACACCCTAGAATGCACAGGACAGTCCCCCCCCCACACCCCAAAGATTCTCTAGCCCATAATGTGCCAGGTTGAGAAGGCAGGACCAGGACCGAGGACAGAGGATAGGCATGGAGAAGGAACTTGGGAGACAGCACAGAAGTCACCCCTTAGTCATTTGCAAAGATGGGGAGCTGGAAAGTCTCTCGGAAGCAGTGGTATTTTTCTGGGGTCTAGATCAGGGCTTTTCAATATTTAATGTGCTCACCAATCACCTGAGATCTTATGAAAAGAAGATTCTGGTTCATAGGCATGGGGTGGGGCCTGAGATCCTATCATGCTAGCAAACTCTCATCAGAAGCCAGTGACACTCATCATGGGCCAGACTTGGAGAAGCCAAGACCTTAAATACTTGACAGAAGCAAGTTGACCTCAGGGCGAGGCGAGGAGGAGAGAAGCCCAGGTGGCTGGCAAGACACAGGCTTTCCTCTAAAACCTCCCTGTCTAGGTGACCGGCAGAGGCCAGGTCCTGGTCCCCTCGGAGCTGCTTAACCATCACGTTGAATGCATCTATTTATGAGCCAGAGGACAGATGCACAGTAACTATCTGGCCAGGGAACTGTACTTCTGTTAAATTGTGTGCCATATTCCAATTCTGTTGGAAAGTGCTGGACAGAGCTAAGTGAACTAGCGTTCGTTTCTTTACAGCATCTCAGTGCTTCAAGATGCTAAGGTGGTTTATGAATCACTCAAAGGAAGACACGATGTGATGTGGTGATGATGAAGATGGTGAAGGTGTATGTGTATGACCGTGGCTTTGTGGTGTTGGCACGTGGTTCCCATCTCTTAGAGGAGTGAATGGCTTAATCCTGACAACCGATGTGTCCCAGTCCCTCATGTCACCATCCAAGGACCAAAGGTTCTCGGCCCCCAGCCATGGAGGCTGAGAGGGTGGCTGTCCTGGGGGTCTCATTGCACACAGGGGCAGGGCTAGCCGGGGGTTACCTCAGTGGGAAAGTCTCGTTACACATGGGGGCAGTGCGAGGGTCTCATTGCACACAGAGGCAGGGCTAGCCGGGGGTTACCTCAGAGGGAAGGGCTGTGTCCATGTGTCAGAATTCCCCTCCACCAGAGTCTTTTCTGCCTCCCCGACCTTCCCCTCTTCAGGAAGGATGAAGACGGCGGTGGTGTTGCAGGTACCGGGCAGCCGGAGGACGTAGCTGTGCAGGTGGTATAAGTATTGGACTTGGAACCAGCCCAGCCTCTGCATCATGGGCACCGGGATCACGATTCGCTTGCTCACCGAGAAGGGTCTGATCTCGGTGAGCTTTGGGTCAAAGTGGTGTCTCCATTCTCCTGATGAGAGAGTGCATGGGCATCAGACGGGGCCACCAGGACTCGGGGCACAGGGCACGGGAGATCAGCAGCAGGAGATGCTCAGGGAGGGTGTCCTAGGTGCCAGGCACCATTCTTGTGGCAGAAACTATAGGTACACGTGAGGGATCCATGTCCATATGGGCCTTTCACACCAGGGCAAGACAAGGAACAGATAAGTAAGAAAACAGACATGGTAGATGGTGATCTGCACTAAGGAGAGAAATAGAGCAAGGGGAAATAAGAAATGTCCGGGAAGGAGAGTCATCATTTCATGCAAAGCCTCCCAGAGAAGGTGGTATGGAGACCTAACGGTGACGGAACTGGCTCTGGTAACTGGATATGCTTATCTGGGGTAAGAATATCCCTGAGAGAGGGGATGGTGTGTGCAAAGGCCCAGTGGCAGGAACGGTCCTTTCATGTTCAAGGGATGTGGGGAAGCCTGTGTGGTTGTAGCAGAAAGAGAGGGGGGAATGGAGGGTGAGACTGGAGAGGGAAGGTCCATCAGCCTCCTGCTTCGTACTCTGGGGGTGGTAGCAGCTACCTTATCTATCAGACACCTGTGAGCATTCGATGTGTTGCTATAAGCTAAGCCCTGAGCAGAGTTCCTGACACATAGCAGCTACTCGAGTATTGTTAGCTATTAATTTTATGATTACCGTGCTCACTGAAGTGCTACAAAATGTAAGATGCTGTAGTCTCCCTGGCATCTGAGCTCTGTGGGATCAGAGAGGGCAGAGCTCTGGCAGGTGGGAGGAACCCAACAGCCTCTTCTGAGCTGGCATCCTGCCTCTCTCCCTGGAAGCCAGGAGTCCTGCGGTCCAGCTCCACAGGAGCCTGACAGTGCTGCAGGCGCTGAGCTCTGAGGAGAGCAGGGAGTGCTGGGGGGAACCGGGAAGCTGACTTTCTGAGGCCCCCAACTGTGACAGCACCCGGTCCAGCAAAGGCAGGTGTGACACAAACATGAACTGTCCCGCAGGAGGGAGCGCACAGTCTTGTCAAGATAGAGATGAGTAACAGAAGATTACAATACAGCGTGTCCTCGGCAAGAAGAAAGAACATGATGTTACACAACACAGAGCAGGCTGTCCCCTCCAGTGGCTTGAAACTGCCCTGCACCCTGAAGTCTCCCCGCTCTCTGTGGCCAGCCTGCACCTCTCATGAGCTCCAGGGCTGCGTCCCCCTGGGCCAGCTGGTCACCTCATCCAAATGACCACGGAGAATTTCAAACTCAGCATGCTTAAAACAAAGAGATTTTTTTTTCTTGCCACTACCTACTCCAGGTGGTGACAGGAGGGATTATCAGATAAAATAGAGGATGCCCAGTCAAATTTGAATTTCAGAGAAACAATAATTATTCAGTACAACTGTCCCATTTCGTTGTTGTTATTTTGCTTTGTTCTTAAAGCTGGTGACCCTCCTGGAGGAGATCATCAAGGAGGTCTTCCTGGAGGTGGTGGCCTCTGAGCTGCCCCAAAGGATGAGTCCTATGGGCTGGGGAAGTGTGGGGGAAGAGGCAGGGAGCAAAGGACTCGCCAAACAACGGGGCAGCCATACAAAGATCAGAGGCGGGGAAGATGGAGCAGCCCAGGGTTGGAGTTTTGTTTCATGACTGAGTGAGGCCTTTCAGGTAGAAGATGGGTAGGGAAGATAACAAGAGACGTAGTTGAAGAGGCAGCAGGGGACGGTCATTTGAGGGCCTCACGGCCCCTAAAGATAGGAAGCGTTATCCCCAGGGCTACAATTGGGTTGGGCACTGAAAGGTTTGAAGCAGTGGTGTATGAGGTCAAATCTGGGCGTGGAAACTGGACTGGGGTGCTGGTGGGGAGGCAAAAAAGCCATAGTTGGGGAGACCAGTGAAGAAGCCATCACAATTGTCTTGATAAGAGATAAGGCCACCGACAAGAATAGTGGCCGCGGAGAGGCCACCAGTTGGAAAGAAGAGATCAGAGAGGTCACACCCACCACATGAGACTTCTGCTCAAACAGAGGTCCTGCCAGGTCGTGGTAAGGGGACACTGGGTGCCGGTCTGGGCAGGAGTTGGGGTTATTTAATGACACTGGGAGGGAAGGAACAGAAGAGGGGACCTTTAGGGGTGGAGGAGGTATGGGAATAAATGCTTCTGGTTTGGAACAGGCTGAACTGAACAAGGGGGTGACCAGATGGCCGAGGGGTCTGGGCATAGAGAGCTGGGGTCTGCAGTGTACGGGAGTTTAGAGGCTGCTGTGGTGGATCCTGGCCTGAGGGAGACTCTAGAATAAGGGAAACATGGCTGAGGGTGAACTCTATGGAGTGTCCATGTGGCGATGGAGTCGGCGAGAGGGAGATGCACCAAGGCAGAGGTAGAGGAGGGATGAGAGAAGCCATGCTGAGCTCAAGAGACGAGTGTCCAGGAGGAGGGTCAACAAAACCATCACACAGCCGGGAATGGTGGTGCACACCTGTTACCTCAGGACCTGAAGGCTGAGACAGGAGGATTGCAAGTTCAAGGCCAGCCTCAGCGACTGAGTGAGGCCTTCAATAACTTAGCAAGACCCTGTTTCAAAATAAATGGCCCCAGAAGCAAGACCTGTGTTGGGTGTACTGGGAGGCACATGGCATGGCTCATGCGGGCAGGGCTGGCTTCCAGGACAAGTGACCGGGACAGTCACACAGGGCCCTGAAGGTGGTTTAATGCTCAGCTGTCGCCATCTTGAAATGTGAATTTCGAACCAAGGGGCCCCCGTGTTCATTTGACACTGGGTCCTACAAATCATGTAGTTGCTCCTGTGGGGAGGCACCCCTTGCTAAAACTTTATTTGCAACAGGGAGGACAGAAAGTAGCTATAGTTATTAAGAGGACCGGCGTTTGAACGTTTAGGGAAAGACACTGGAAGAGAGAGGCTGAAGGAACAGAAGAGAGGGGGATGGAAGGACGGATAGAAGGATGGCGTCTCCAAGCAGCAGAGGGGATGCAATTGGGGCAAAGGCGGAGGACATTCATCTTGGACGAAAGATGGCTTAACTGCCATAAACTGCAAGAAGGTCTAAATGACCAGCGGGGATTCCTTACCTTTAAAGAAAATGTAATTGGCCAGAATCAAGACGGAGTTCAGCTCCACCTTTTGGAGAAGCCTCGTGATTTTGCCGTGGGTTTTCTGCTGCATGATGAAGTCTATCTGACTCCTGGCTATCCAGGAGTTCCTGAAGGAGATGGGGAAGACCTCCATGCGGTACAGACTCTGAGCTATTTGAACAAACTTCCGTAACGGGTCCCGCTTCTGGCCCACAAAGAGCACGCTGCCCGTGTCCACCCGACACTGCCCAGTGGGCGGCAGAAGAGCCTCCAGGAGCTGACTGTAGTGTGTGTGCGCCTTGGTGTCCGGGACCTCAGCGAGGCGGAACCCCAGATCCTGCAGGATTTGGGTGCGGGCTTCTGGATTGGCCTGGAGGGCCAGCAGTGTCAGGGGGATGGAGAAGCTGAGTGGGGAGAAGAGGAAATTCTTGCTGGGGTCTGGGGCCATCAACTGTCTGTACAGGCTGAAGGCAAATTGGGAATTGTTCAGGAGGGTTGAGGAGACCAACTGGGTCACTGGCGTTGGACGATTTTCCTGTTCAGGTGCCTGTTGGCCACGGGCAGGAGGCCACAGCCCAGCCATCAGCAGCCAGAGGGACAGAACGGGGTGCGCCATCCTAGACAAAGAAATACAGTGCCATCATCCAGCTCGGCCAAGCAGCCCAGCAGGACATGTTGCCCTGAAAGGCTCTGTGCAGCTCTTTCCCCTCCATCAGGGCCCAGAGCATCAGCTCTAGCAGAGGACTGAAGGTATAGCGATCCCTTGAGTATAGCCCGGGCTTCCCAGTGGAGACAACTTCCTGCCCCTCTTACATGGAGGCTGCAGGGAACTGTGTGAGGCTTGATGGGAGAACAGAGTAGGCAAAATGCAGCCTTGGTGCATAGAAAAAAAGAGCCCTAACTGCACCCTGTAGGTTTCTTTATCTTTTAGTTATAATAATACCACGTTCTGTTTCTAGTATGTTCTCCACCTATGTATAATAGAAAGGAAAAGTTCCACTCTCCATGTGTTTGCCTGAACTCTGTTTGCCAACCCCTGCCCAGCTCCTTCCTCTGCCCTTCTCTGCCCCACTCTGTGGCCCAGGAGGCCGACCCCTTTGGGCTGTCCTGCCCACTGGCTTACTCTTGGGCTTGGTGGTGAAAGTCCTGCAGGAGGAGAGAGGCCGGGTGTAAGTTCCCGCTCCACGCTGTGGCAGTAGCTGCCTCCCTGGACCAGCCTGGATCCTGCAGGAATCCCCTCTCCATGGCTCCTGCTCTCTAAATTTCCTCTCTGCCCCCTCAGCCCAGGGCAGCTCCCCACCTGTGCCCACCTCTTGGTGCCCACCCCTGTGCTCTTCCTTTAACCCTTGCCGCATAGCCTCTTCACTAAAGTCTTGAACTTTAGTGACAGGGATCTGAGTAATGCCCCATTTAATTCCCACACCCCCTGCAAGAAACTGGTGCCAGGGAGGCGAGTGGCCAACACAAGGTCAACGCCAGCAGGGGACCGAGCCAGGCTTCCAGCCCAGGTCTTCTGCCTCCAGAGACATATAGAACCTGCCATCTGTCTGACCGCAGTGGCATTGAGGGGGGATAGGGAAGAATACATCTAGAAGCTGCCTTCTAGACCCACATTTTGAGGCGTCGGGTGCCTATTGTGTCCATCCTCAAATACCTCTAGGATTGGAGTGAGGGTGTAGGAAAAACTTTCATTCTTCACTGGTTCCTTATTTCAAAATAAAGTATCCCTTTGCAGAAGATCCACCCGAATGTGAGCCACGCAGGGACCTTGGCTCTGCAGGATCAAGGCGGTGCCTGCAGCCATGCAGAGAGCCATCTCCCCAGGTGCAAACGCGGGGACCAGACCCGACACAGGGGGAGCAGTTTTTACTTACGGGCCATGTACTAGGGGTCTGATGCATTCACAGCACCCTGGAACCTGACCTCTGTGGGCATCTGTCTGGGCTGACGAGTTGAGTGGTAGCAAATGTCACCTGCCGATCCTGGTGGTCACAGTTGCGTGGGAAGGTCAGCTTGTACCCTCCTCAGGCAAATGTTCCAGATACCGTGTGCAGTGCTCACTGGGGCATGAGGAACTGGAGGGACAGACACTGCTGGGCTGGCCTAGCCATGGAAGGGGGGATCACACTGAACTGTCAGGCTGAGGAGGAGGGAGAGACATCTGCCAGAGAAGCGCTTGCCCATCATCCCTCTCTTTCCCGTCTGTACGTCCATCCATCTATCACTTTTTTTTCGTGGTACTGGGGATTGAACCCAAGGGTGTTTTACCTCTGAGCTACACCCTAGCCCTGTTTATTTTTATTTTTATTTTGAAACAGGGTCTCACTAAGTTGGTGAGGTTGGCCTCAAACCTGCAATCCTCCTGTCTCAGCCTCCCAAGTACTGGGACCATCCGTCCACTTCTGAAGCGCCTGCTCTATCTGTCTGACCGTGGGTGGGTATGGAAAGGGGAATAGCCAAGAGTCCATCTCGTCACTACCTTCAAGAGCTATGTCTCATGGAGACCCTGGATGTCTATTGTGTGCATCCTCAAATACGTCTGGGGTAGAGGGTGAGGGTGTCGGAAAAACTCAGGACTGAGGAAACCCTGAATTGACCGACAGCATCCTGAGCCAACAAAGTATCTATGGAACTAGCAGAATTTAACTATAAGTTGTGAAGACAAGATCTCCTCCTCCAGGCAGAGCAGAGGTTCAAGTGCTCAGTGGAGGCTCCTGGAAGGATGTGACTCTGAGCTGGTCCCAAAGGAGGGGCAGGATGCTCACAGCCAGGAAGAAGGGAGAAGTGCTGGTTAAGCAGCGAGCCAAGGGTCTCAGAGACCATCGTATTCACACTCCATTCCTCCGCTTCATCATCTCTTCTCCCCTTCCAAGCTTCCAGGCAAAGTGTTTTATTTCTTTATGCAAAACCCCAAGGACTGAGAGATCAATGTAGAAACAGTACTCACAATGACATTAAGAACAGCAGGAGCAGAAGCCGCTGTGCAGGGAGAGCGGCCACTCACTCATCTGTTGCGCGTCTTCTAGGAGGTAGGATGGGTGCTATGCTCAGACCACCCCTGAAGGAGCCATCCGTTATCTGTTGCAGATACATCCAGGAAAGGTTGAGTAACGTTCGAAAGCAAACAGCTTGCAGAGATTTAAGCACACTTGGCACACCGAGCTATGTGACACCCAGATCTACGTTCTACTACAACAGAGGACTTCTTAGAAATAGGCCCATTCTGAGGTCGCTGCAGAGGGCAGAAGAGGACCAGAAGAGTAAGACTTGGTGACACTCTTGAATATAGGAAGTATGTGCCAGGTTGAGACTGAGAGTCACACACACACACACATACACACACACACACACACACATACACACACACACACACACATATACACACACACAGCTATTTTTTCAGGCAAACTTTCTTGGGATGAAATGGTCAGTCGTTTTTAACTGCTTCAACAATGTCAAGCACTTGGTAGGGGCTGCCTGGGGAGTGGGTTGAGAAAGCATTTGGGACTCTGTTTCTTTGTGGGACAGCACCTTAATCAGTTCTCCAGGACTCTCTTGGGGATGGGCAGAGGAGGTGGTGAGATAATTCACATGTGGTATGAATGAATCCTGCTTGGGAGGTGTATTAGCCAGCATTTCTTTACTACAGTGAAATAGCCCGGGCAGCTAACTTAATAAGGAAGAGGTTTATCGAGCTCACAGTTTGGGAGGTTCAAGGGCATAGTGATGGCATTGGCTCAATTCTGGGGATGACCTTTGTGCTGGCAGAGTCCTGAGCTGGCCCATGGCATCACATGGCAAGACACACAAGGGAGCACACGTGTGGCATCTGTGCCTGTGCATCTGGTCTCTCGCCCTCAGGATTCACTCATGGGGGCTCCACCATGATGACTTTATCTAAAACTAATCACCTTCCAAAGGCTCCACTTCTGAACACGTAGTTGGATTTAGTACCTACCCTCTTGATACTATTAACATATGACTGGAGATTAAATTCCTGTGTGAGTATGGAAGAGAAAACATATTCAAACCATACCAGATAGCTAGAAGTTCCAGAGAGAGAGAGAGAGAGAGAGAGAGAGAGAGGTGTTCCTAGGAACTAGGTGACTTAAAATAATGAAGTGACCAAAATCCAGGACCCTCATTCTAGGGAGCATGATGGATATTTGGTCTGGGAGAGGGGGATATGGAACAATAGAGAAATTCATAATATAGGACCCTGTAAAATAAAAGATCCCAAATATTCACCACATGAAAGTCTTGGAAGATGGGTACTGAAGTCAATCTCTAGCCAAGAAAAAGATCAGACTCAGAAAACCTAACAACTGGGAGACATTATAGAAGCCACGGAGGACAGGCTGGTGAATGATTTCCATCTAGGCTGCCATCTTGGATCTACTGTAGTGTTCCTGAAGTACTATCCTGAGAAGGATTCTGAAGTTAATGTCTGAGTAAGGATGGAGATTGAGCCACGGTTGATTAGTGATGTCTGTCATGGGTGTAAGAGCAGGAAGCCACATGCCTGCCATTTTTAGTAGAATCTAATGCTCTCATTTTATAGATGAGGAAGAAGAGGTTGGGAGAAGCAACAGGGACTTAACAAGGGCTACACAGCTGGAGGTAAAGCGAGAATTAGAATACTATGTCCTGCTCCTCATGAACAGATACTTTTTCCACTCTGCCATGCATTCTCTCAGGATTAGTAAGAAATCATAGCCAAGGCTCACAGTGTGTAATGGGGATAAACACCTGGTATCAGCTGAGTATTGACTTTGACCTCTATGGTCCTTCACCAGTAGCTACTTGTTTATTGATCAAACAAGCCTTTGAGCTTGTTTATGAATCCTCATTGGACTTATCTTAATCCTCTTTGAGGAATTTTGCCTCCATTTCTTGAGCGCTTACAGTTTACTTGGAGATCTACACACAACACTTGATTTAACCCCCTCAATGATCCTTGAAGGAAACTATAATTGTCCATGTCATTGTGAGTGAAAAAGAGATCAGTGGCTTACCCGAGATGATGTAGCATATTAGTGGTTAGTCCCAGAAATGGAACCCAAGCTCCAACCATCCCCTTGTTACACCAGATTGCTGGGGTTCCTGTGGGTTTTCAAACAACCTTATTTGATGTCTTTATTTAGAGAACAGCACTGGGTGTCAAAAGTCAACAATGAGCCTGCACGGTGGCACATGCCTATAATCCCAATACTTGGGAGGCTGAGACAGGAGGACCATAGATTCCAAGCCAGCCTCAGCAACTTAGCAAGGCCCTTAGCAGCTTAGCTAGAGCCTTCATATCTTGGCAAGTCCCTGTTTCAAAATAAAAATAAAATAAGGCTGAGGGTGTGGTTCCGAGGTAGAATGCCCCTGGGTTCAATCCCCAGAACCACACACACATACATGAAGTCAACAACAGCAAAAATTCTATGCCTGTAGTCCCATTATTGGACATTTGCTGGCCTTCAGATCGCAGTGGACAATGACATCTCTTCATTATCACTTACTTTTTCCCAAGGCAAACATTAGCCAGTGCTCAGTTCCCAGGTCCCCAAATTTTGCAGTAAGAGCTCTCTTTACTAAAACTCTGCCCCCAATTCTCCTTCCATTAGTACTCAAGTTCAGATTGAAAGATGTGATCAGGCCACTGCCAGCCTCCAGGTACCTCCTTAGATAGATTAGGAAAAAGAATCTATATGAGTTTGCTAGGCTTGCCGTAACTGAATACCACAAACTGGGTGACCGAAACGTATTGTTCTTGAGGCCAGAAGTTCCGCTGGCAGAGTTGGTGCCTTCTGAGAGCTGTAAGTGAGGGATCTGTTCCAGGCCTCTCTCCTTGGCTTACAGATGGCCATCTTTATGTTCACCTGGTATTCTCTCTGTATCTTCACATAATGCTCCCTCCATGTGCATGTCTCTGTCCACCCCCCCCCTTTTATAAGGACACCAGTCATATTGGATTAGGGTTGGCCCTAATAATCTCATTTTAAATTGATTACCTATCAATTACCTATCAAGACCCTATCTCCAAATGTGGCCACATTCTGAGATGTTGGGAGTTAGAACTTCAACATATGAATTTTAGGGGAGTCATAACCCCTAACAGCATCTCTTGACCCATGTATAACAAGGCAGGGATGTCAGCCATCTCAACATTTTATTATGAAAAGTTTCAGACGTACAACAAAGTTGAAAGATTCTTAAGGTGGACACACTAAATCTACCACCTAGACCCTATACTTTACATGCTGCTGCTTGTTTGATCCCATAATCTCTGGAGTGGTGGTATCTTGGTACAAAGAAAACCAAAACAAACACAAACAAAACCCTCTTTAATCAGACAGATGTTTCCATAGAGCAGGTGTACAGCTTAGGGAGTGGAACATGATGAAATTTCAAGCCCTGCATGTCCTCTGCCAGGAACCCAGGTGCTGTGCACAGCCTGTACCACTGTCCACATTGATGCTGACAATCCTCTGAATATGCAGCAGGACAATAGAGTATCTATAAAACCCTTGATTCTTTTTACAGAGAAGTTTGTATTTCACAATTGTTCACTGAACTTGCCAGGAACTCTTACCTAGTCCAGGCCTGGCAGGTGGTGGGTGCAAAAAGGAAGATGGTTGAATGAATGAATGATTTATTCAACACAAGAGGGTGGGATGAATGAATGACTGATTGATTGCATCTAATTCATTCACCTAGTTTTTGTGAACAATGACTAGCACTCAAAAAATTATCCAGACACCGAACACAGGGAATGCCCACCAGGAAGAAATAGACTCTTAGAAGCAGCTTTATGGAGCAATTGAAATGCATCTAGACAGTGACAATTGACAATTGGGTTGACAATTCATGTTGTTTCTGCTGGGTTTCTGCTCCCACTCAGTTTTCCACTGGTTTCTGCTCCTTCCCATGTGAGCAGAAACCTCCCAACATGTAGCCACAGAGGTTATAGCTGTGTGTTTATGGGGGACTCAGTAGGGTCACCATCAAAGGCCAAGTGAGAAGCCTTGAAGACCTAGTCAACAAGATGAGCAAAACAATGTTTATCAGGGCAGTGACTCTGGGGCTGGCTGGTGCTTCCCAGGCCAGAGATGGAGTTAATATTAACAGGCCCAAGGTGATGTGGGCTTGTGCAATCAGGAGCCTGGCCACCTCCACCCCAGCAGACAGTCCTGTGTATTCACCCCATCTCCTGTACCTCAGTTGCCCTCCAGGGAAGGCCAGGAAGGAGGGAGGTGGGGAAATCTGCCCTTGCTACTGACCCTTTTAAGAGTCTCTTCATCCACAGCAGCATTTTGCAACAGAATGTATTCGGTGGAATGCTAGAGGTGGTTGTAAATAAAATGGGCAAATCCATTTGGGGAACATCACATCCTCTTTCTTCCATAGTACGGTATTAAATATGGTAATATTTTTTCAGAGACAAAGACAGAGGTTTATTTAGGAAAGTGGGGGATACGTGTTCAAGGGAGAATGTGGGCCATCTCAAGAGGGAGAGAGCGCCTTTGGGGTCTCACAGTTCTTTTTTTATAGGAGACCGCCGTGAGGGGGTGGGTAGGGGCACACAGCAGGGGTGTAGGTCTGGACTTCTTCAGAATCCTCAGGTTCCCAGCATTGATGGGTGGTGACTGGGTGGCACCTGAGCTTGACCTTCCTTGTGGATCCTTTGTTTACTCAGAATTTCAGGAATCTCAGGTGAGGAGAGGGGCCATTGTGATTAAAGGTGTGGGCCTACTGAGGATTTTTTGCCTAAGAAAGAAGGAGGTCCAGAAGGGTAAAGATAAGGATTATGAAGTTTCTAGATTTTAAAACTATAATTCCTTCTTCCTTTCCAGTTTGTCTCCTATTTTACCTATAATTTTTATTTTTCCTATCCTATCTCATTTCTCCCCTCTGAGACTTTGATGCCTTAATCTTAAGGGTTGCTGAAGGATAAAAGTCTATCTTCTATAGCTTCTTCAATACTACAAGGGATGAAGGTCCTGCCTAGCCAGGGATCAGAAGTCTCATCCTAACTGACCTAAAGGAAACAGAGAGAAACTGGCCTTAGTTATTGAACTGGGGTCTTTACAGTCAGGTCAGAAGCTAACACCAGTGAAGGACAGACCCCAGGAGCATGAGGATCAGTAGGGGTCTTTCCCTATGTGCTTGAAGCTTTTTGTTTTGCCCATTGTGCCAAGCCTGCCATCAGAGCTGCTGAGTTGACGTTCATAAGCCTGGTTATGTGGTCAACAAAGCTATTCATCTGCTTTTCAATGGTATTGCAATTGCAGTGGGTATCTACATGAAAAGTTGACATGTTAGTGGATTGTACCATAACCTAGATATATCTTTACCCTGGATGATCTACTGATTAGCATTTTAAACAGGAAGCCAGGTAGTCAACCTATTTGGTTATATATGACATTGTGAAAAGTTATCAAGGAAGAAAGCATACAATTTAGCATACTGGCTGCTATGACCCTATTTATTAGTACTAATAATTGCTTACTATAAAGATTATATGCCACTGCTATCTATCTTTTGTTTTTACATATTTGCCAGAGCCATCTATAAACCAAGCATCTGTTCTTTAGGTTTAAGGTTATTGTATCCTTTTTCCCACTTTATGAGAGACCCCATTAAGTCTTTAAGTATTTTTTTTTTTGCAGTATTGGGGATTGAACCCAGGGACATTCTACCTCCAAGCTATACCCCCAGCCCTATTTTTTGTTCTTTATTTTGAAACAGGCTCTCACTAAGTTGTGGAGGGCCTCACTAAATATCTGAGGCTGGCCTCGAACCTGCCATCCTCCTGTCTCAGCCTCCCAAGTACTGGGATTACAAGAGTGCGCCACCGTGCCCGGCTTTTAAGTATCTTTAAAGTTCCTGGTTTAACAAAGATATTCTCATAATCAAAAGGATAAAGTTCCACGAGAGTAGAAAGAAGCAATATTCCTGGTTTATAGTACATAGGGGGAACTTACACAAGTTTTAGTTTTTAATTTTGAATAGAACTCATAGACCCTCTAGTACCTTACTGGAACAGGAATTTTTCCTACTCCTGTCTGGTGGTCCTGGATCTGCAAAACCTCAAGAGGGACAGGTTTAGTTTTATAGCATTTTATAAAGAATCAGAAGCTTTGGGCATCAGGGCCATATTACATTTATCCTGCGAGTCTAAAAGCAGAGGTACTATTATAAATTATAATGCAGAATACAGAGTGTAGCCAAAGTCAGAAAATAACTAGTTAAATTATGTGGGTGGTCTTCTAAATGGCCCCATGAGTATGACTCTTTTGCCCTAGAATATCACACTTGTTTTTTTTTTGTTATACTTTCCTGTTGGGTATTCAGGACCAAGTAGTTAGCTCAATGTTGGCCAAACATAAATTTTTACAAAATTTTGCTGTTAAGGTCAGTCAAATCTCTTCAGGGTTACTCTTAGGGAATTTGTGAGGCTTTTTCTCTACCAGTTGTGCCATTTTCCAGGATGAGTCATATTCTTGCTGACCATATGGCTTCCCTTGAAGCACTGGGGACATCCCAAACTCTCTGATGACCCTCCTTTTCACAGAATATGCACTGGTGGCTCTCAGTCTCTGGGGTCTTCACAATCTCCCTAATTGGAAGGTTGGGTGACTTATCAGAATTTTCAGAGCCCTTAGGAGTCCCATCATTCACTTCCTGGTTACATTTGACATTGGAGGGCAAGAGACAAAATATTGGCTAATTTCTCCTCAGCCCTTTTATTTCCTGATTGTTCTCCAAGTCTCAGATGTTGAGCACACAGAAGGTACGCTTTGCTAGGCCTTTTTAATGAATAAGGGTCAATATTATAGCCTATCTGTTTTCCAGATAATGGCTATCAAAATATTGTTTAGGTTATTCTGTTAGAAGTTGTACATCTGTAATGTTGACAGACAACAATTACAAAGATATATAAGGGAAATACAAAACAAAACTATTAGGGACAAAACAAATCCAGTTTGTATAATAGTTCTGATAATACTTTATATTATAAACAAATCCCCATTTAAATTTGATTATATATATTAAAAATCAGGCATTGATTAAAAATTGAGTGTTAAATATACATTTAATTGATTAAAAATTAGATATTAAATATATTTAAATATATATTAAATATATAAATATAAACATATAAATAATAAAGCATATAAATATTTATATATTTATATTTAAATACATAAATGTAAATATATATGAAGTATATATTTAATGCCCAATTTTTAATGAGTGGCATGATTTGGAATGCTAAGTGTTCAAGCACCTCTAATTATTTTGCTTAAAGGTGGTAATAATACAATTTAGGAACTACTAACAATTTTGTTTAGAGGACACCAGCTTGGTAAAGTGTTCTCTTAAGCTTTGCATTTTAGAAGATACTTAGAAAATACAAATATATCTAACTTACAAAGGAGCCAGTAATAATTAATATTATAGTTACATAGAAGTTAACATATATGTTAACTTAACCTTTATTATTGGAGTGAAATTTAGAATTCATGGCTCGGTAAGATGACTATAATTACAAGTCTATGTAAGTTAACAGCACTGACAAAATTCAAAGAATAGCTCTAGATTTTTATAAGTTTAGAGAACAGTATTAATAATCAGAAATAGGCTTATTATCTGGTGAACAATTGTATTTCTTTTATACAATAATAAAACATTCAGTCAAAGAAAACAGATGTAAACCAGGTCTTAATTGATGGATTTTTGAATGGTACTAAACATAGATGGCAGAAGTTTTAATAACTTCATTAACCATTTTATTGATTAAGGTATTAAACATATAGATGGCAGAAATTCCAATAATTAATTAACCATTTTATATGATTAAGGTTCAAATACAATGTACATTGCATAAAGAGATCACTTATTGATTATCTTACATGTATATAAAACTCATATATCTAACTTTACAAGCTCTTATGGAACATTTAGATAAACCTCAGATACAGTACATATTTAGCCCTGAGATGTAGGATATGAGAAATCCTGCAGTTTTATCCAGAGTTTTCTAAACCCATTTTACTGAAGAACCTTTTCCTGCTAATAGAAAGTGACCCCTAGGAAAATTCCTTGGGGGCCTTGACCTCCTGCAGGCCCCTCTGGCTTACCTGTCTGGGACAGAAGAACCTCCCCACCCCCGAGTATCCACCGGCCCACCTGCCCTTTCTCAACTCCCAGCACCACCTTCCACTTGACTCTTGAGTCAATAGTTGT
The DNA here is from genome assembly GCA_004027185.1 of Glis glis. NCBI lineage: Eukaryota > Metazoa > Chordata > Mammalia > Rodentia > Gliridae > Glis > Glis glis. The sequence goes on from PVJS01002794.1 coordinate 20,415, forward strand.
ACTTTTTAAAAACAAAAAACTATAAAGAAATAAAATGGCCTGTGATCCCACCACCCTGAAAGCCTCCAGTTATTATTTTTTTAGAAATTGTATCTTTATGGATTCTGTTGAAAACATAAACCACTTTGTGCCTCTGCTGGATAGCCTCTTTAGGGCATCCAGAAGGGCAAAAATCAAAGTCATTAGAGGTGTACACTGCAGGCTTATGTTCCAGAAATAAATCTCACTTGGTTATGATGGGTACTCCTTTAAATGTGCGGTTGAATTCTGTTTGTAGTATTTTGTTGAGTGTTTTTGTATTAATACTCACAAGTGACATTAGTTTCTACTTTTCTTGTGTTTTTGGTTTTGCTATCAGGATAATTATGGTTCCGTAGAATATGTTAGGACACGTTCCCCACCATGCCCAACTTCAGGTCTTATCTTTAATTTCATTTCTTCTGCTAGCTTTGGGTTTAGTTTGTTCTCTTTTTTCATAGTTCTTAAAGGTATAAAGTTAGGTTTATTGACTTGAGAATAAGTGTTTACAGATACAAATCTCCCTCTTAGCACTACTTTTGCTACATCCAATAAATCTTGGTAAATTGTATTTTCATTTCTCTCAAGACATTTTTTAATTTTCCTCATGATATTTTCTTTTTCTGTTTTGTAGTACTGGGGATTGAACTCAGGGGCATTCTACCTCTGAGCTACACCCCCATCCCTTTTTATTTTTTGTTTTGAAACAGGTTTTTGCTAGGTTGCTGAGAGTCTTGCTAAATTGTGGAGACTGGCCTCGAACCTGTGAGTCTCCTGTTTTAGCCTCCCAAGTACTGGAATTACAGGTGTGTGCCACCACACCTGGTCCTTTTGGTATTTTCTGTAGCCCATTGGTTGTTTAAGAGAATGTTGTTTAATTTCTATATATTTGCCGATTTTCCAGTTCTCCTCCTGGTATTGATTTTTAGTTTTATTCCACTGTGATCAGAAGGATTCTCTATAATTTCAATATTTTTAAAGTTATGAAGACTGGCTTTATGGACTATCACATGGCCTATCTTGGAGAATGGGTCCATGTGTACTTGAGAACAATATGTGTGATGCTGTGGTTGGGTGCAAAGTTCTGTACATATTTATTGGGTTCAGCTGGTCCATGGTGATGTTCAAGTCTCTTTTTCTTTATTAATCTTCTGATTGTTCTATGGCTGCTTGAAAGTAGGGGTATCAGATTCTCCTCCTATCATTGAATTGATGTTTATTTGTCCATTCTATTCAGTCTGTGTTTGCTTCATATAGTTAGGAGCTTTGATGTTTGGTGCATATATATATATTTATATTATGTATTTATATTTCTTTGAGGTAAATGAAATGGTACTTTTTTCTACACTATTTCTATTTTATAAGTCCAATATAAACATTCTTACTTTCATGATTTCTGGATTTTTGACTGGTTTAGAAAGGCCTTATCCACTTGAAAAATCAGGAAATTGATTAACCCATGCTTTCTTCTAGAACATTTGTATTTTTTATGTCTTAGTGTTTGATCCACCCAGAGGTCTGAACAACATTATTTGCCCTAAATACCATCCTTTAACACTAAGACCTCCCCGTGGTCCCTCATAAAGTGCAGACTCTAGCTTTCTTCTCTTTGTTCAGTCCACCTGGCTTGTCCTTGCTCGCCAATGTCCGCTTGGACTGTCTCTCCCTTGCATGTCTCTAAACATTCAATTAGGTGTCCCAACTCACCTGCAGAGAGGTCCCGCTCCTGTCATCGCTGGTCTTTTGATGCCTGCTACTTTTGTTACTCATAAATAATTACTTTTCATAGGAGGTTTTTACAGGATGATAATCTCTCTTAAAAAAATAAATATCATGGGGAGGTGATCTCTCCTGCAGTTCTTGCTTCCTGAGAGAATGATTCCAAACAGAAAGCATGGATAGGGGAATATGAGTTTTATCTGGGAAGTGGAGGCACAGTAATAGGAGAAGGCCATGATAAAAGGGGCTACATTTCAGAGAAAAGGTTGGGTTATGTTCCAGAAAGAGTCAAGGAAGGACCACTTCCCTAGGGTGAGAAATGGCAAGGGACAAAGAGGCTACTCTCCAGGGAGAGTCGGAACTGGTCCATTTCTGGGAGTGGAAGATGGCATGGAGTCTTCCAGGTGGCACGCTGTATTCAGCCTGGAGGCTCTTCCCCCTGGTGCACAGGCACTTGGGGAGGTCACTCTCTCCTTTCTAGCCACAGCTTAGTGCGTCTGTACTGTTTTTGCCATGTTGGAGATTTATCACGGGGTGGGTGTCTAAGTGAGATCCTGGAGGGTGGAGGCGCTCTCTAAGACAGCAACGGTAGCTCTTTATCTCTTCTCATAAGGTCTGGCCAGACCCTCTGTCCCATTCCTTTCTCTGCCCTGCTCACCTCTAACCTAACTATCTAACAAGGGGAGCTACAGAGCTGAGGACACAGGCCAGGAACCAGTGAGGCGCCAATAGGTAAAGGATGGGGTCATGAACCCAGATAAAAAAGAGGGAGAAGGGGACAGGAGGGCAGCCAGGTTATCTGAGAAGTTAATGAACACACTTCTTCCTGGGGGACCAGGAGTTTCTATCAGTAGATCAAGGACAGAGGGCCCCTCCTGCCCCAGAAAGCAGACCGGAGAGGACCCTAGGGAATTCTGGGAGGCCAGCTCTGATGGCCAGAGCTGAAAGGACCCCCTTTCTCCTCTAAGGTACTGGTGGTATGGGAAGCATAAGCCAAGGACTGGTATCTGGTGTGGCTGGAGCCCCGCAGGAGCCAGGTGAGAAGACAGAGGCAGAGGCGGCATGAGAGGGGCCGGGTGCATCTTCTGCCCTCCATAGGAGAGGCCAGGGGAAGCCTGGAGGTACAGGGCCAGTCCACACTGGGGATGATGCCCAGCCCAGAGAAACCCCAAGCAGCCCCGTCCCAGGACTCACCCTGTGTGAGTGCTGGCGCTGGCGCCTGGCCATCTATACACCATTGAGGTTCTTGTTTTCAAAATGTACAAATGTCAGGAAATTTTTGCTCTCTTAGTTTTCTGTTAGTATATGAAGAGACAGAGGAGGTTTGGCCCGATAAACTTTAGTTTTGGAATCCAGTTGTTATTAATGTCTGCTAATTAGGAGCACGAAAAGACACTTGGCACATTTTGGCACATGAATTCTTAGAGACCTATGAATTCGGTCTCATCATCCTTCTGTTGCAGATGGGGAAACTGAGGCCAGAAGGATTGAATGGCCTCCTCAAGGTTACCCTGGTGAAGGGATAATTGAAATTCTTGTGTTCTTGTCACTTTGCTATAGGGCCTGCGGCATTGTCATGCTAATATTTGAATGCTGCAAGTCACCTGGGAATTAAAGGACAATGACATTAATAAACCTGAGAGCATATCTTGAGGTTGTTGTTAACTATTGACTAAAGAAGAAAAATCACTTTTCACTCATTTCCAACTTGGTTTGTTCACTGTGTCTGTGTGAAAGTAACATGCTGGCCAAAACAAACAAACAAACAAACAAACAAACACAAAAACTGTGACGGCTCTGGATTTTCACTGAGGCGTGTTCTCTTTCTTGGTAGATTATGGCAAACAGTGAGCGCTGGAGTTTTGGAAACGCAGCTTTGCCTTCTGAGAGCAAAGGCCCCAGTGGACTCTTAGCCAGGTGCATGCAGGATGTGGACTGGCCCTGCCGCCCTGTCCTGCTCTCCTCTCTCCAGGGTGACTTGGTGCCTGCGTCCCTGCCGTTCCCTGGCCCCTGCTCACCCTATGTCCTGGTGAGGTGACAAAGTAGGATGAGAAGGGGACCTGGCCCTCTCCCTTCTGTGGCGGGAGATGCAGTGTTCGATGCCAGGGGATGCCAGGGTGCAAGCTGGCAGCTGTGGGAGCACCAGGAGGCCCAGCGTTGGGTGGACTCAGAGTGTCAGTGGGCAGTGTTGGGGGCTTTGGATTTGGGGTGTCCTCCAGCCCTAATGGAAACGGCCCTGCATGGACTGAACCCGAAACCATGAGCAAATCAATCTTCCTTCCTCTAAGTTACATGGTCAGGTGTTTGGATTATAGCTGTGAAATTGGGAACTAATGCAAGAGGGCCCAGAGGGGACCAGGGGACGCTTGGTGGGTTCTGGGGCCTTGGGCTGGTGTTGAACTACACAATCCCCTCAGGATTCCCTGATAGTGTAACGGTTTTGGGTGGTCATGTTGCCCACCGCGTCGGTCCTGAGCTCTTTTCCTTAGCCCAGATAGATATCATGGGCCGGGAAATAAAGAGCCAGGATAAGCAGTTGGAATTTAATGCAACGCAGGATTTATTGCAAAAGCAAAAGTGAGAGAGAGAGAGAGAGAGAGAGAGAGAGAGAAACAAAAGCCCCTTCTAAAAGAAGGGTGTTGTTTTATAAATTACCCCTACCCTTTCTTCCCTGCCTGGTTGTTATCTTTGTTAATGTCAGCATAATATATAGGTGTTTTCTTACCTTGCTATGTCAGCGCCCACGTGAAAGAATAATGTTTCTTCTCAGATCCGGTTCCCATGCCCGCGACCTTCTAAGTTTTAACATTTTTACGCTTGTTACCAAATTCATCAATGGGCTAGTTTTCTTGATCAGCCTGTTCTTTGTGTTCTCTGTTTTAATATCACCCCTGGCTATGTGAGAGGATGCACAGTGTTCATTGTTAATTCTTCAGCGTCTCTGTGGGTCTGTAACTTTTATCTTTATCTCTCCTGTGCTGACAGGTGGCTTTCTACCTGCTTGTGGGGCAGAGCAGTGAAGCTGACTTTCTATTTTAACCCTTCAGATGTTTGCCCTGCTTTAGGACAGGGAATAGAATGAAATCAGTTTCTCATTCCTGGATCAATAGGACTGGAGTTTTTGAGCCCAGAAGGCCCAGGGCCCATAGGACACTCAGCTGCAGTCAGCAAGGTCGGCACAGGCTGCACCGCACAGGCCTCATACAGATGTTGCTGCAGATGCTGAGAGAGGCTGTGTCTCCCAGGAAGCAAAAGGAGACAAAGACCAGGGAGTGAGGGGTGTGCTGGGCATGCCTGCCTTGTTTAATGTCATCCAGGAAGGGGGCGAGCCCTGGAAGGGAGGACTGAGCCTGAGCAAGGTTCCATTTGCAGGGGGATCGCCACTCTTCCCAGGAGCCCGAGCGAGGTTCCACTTGCAGGGGGATCGCCACTCTTCCTAGGAGCCCGAGCGAGGTTCAACTTGCAGGGGGATCGCCACTCTTCCCAGGAGCCCGAGCGAGGTTCCACTTGCAGGGGGATCGCCACTCTTCCCAGGAGCCTGAGTGAGGTTACACTTGCAGAGGGATCACCACTCTTCCCAGGAACAGGGGAAGGTTGGTGTTTTCATCCTTGATGAAAACTAGGAAGGGCCTGTTGAACTTGACCACTGGGGCCTTAGGAGGCAGGTCATATCCCAAATCTGAGAAGACAATCATGTCCACCCCGTCCTTATCGAAGCTCAGCACAGCCTTGTGCACGGCCTGGAGGAGGAGAAGCAGAGAAGGCGCTGAGGAGGTGCCCCCCCCCGACAATGGGAGCAGCACCCCAGGGGGGAGCCTCACCCCTCAGGGCCTCAGGAGGGGAAGGACAGTCCTGCCCCTCCCCACCCTGCTGGCCACACAGCCCTTTCCCAGGCTCAACCTCTGCCTGACATGGCGGCCCCCTCCACACCTCCTCCTGAATCCCTCTCTCATGCCCTCGGATACAGCTACAACTTCAGGAGGGGAGGCCATCTGCGCTCCATGTCATCTCCGCACCTCTCCCCTTCCCAGGGTACAGTTATGAGCTCCGTGGTGGTCACCTTGATACTGTCCTGACCCCAAGAGGGTGTAGAACACACTGAACTGAGGTTGTTCCCCTTTAATTTTCCTGAACAAGTGGTCTCTGGCTGAATTCACTTGAAATTCAGAATTGGGGGTTCACGACATAGAAGTTTCAGAACATTCTCTGCATTTACTAACCCTAAACCTCTTTAGGTAAATATGGATAAACTGAGGCCCAAGGAGGGTCAGTGAGGCACCTGAGGGGAGGTCCCTGTAGTGTCAGCAGCACAGGAAGCCACCACCAGGCTCTGTCCTCAGACCCCGTGCGTCCTAGTGACCACTATACCCGGGAGGAGCTCTGCCTGCAGCTTGCTGGGTGCCTGCAGCTTCCTCAGCTCATGTCTTAGCTCTGGGCCCCACACCCCTGCAGACACCTGGGCCCACGCCATCCTCGGGTGGCCTCACCTTGGAGAGCTTCAGGGGCGCTCCCTTCGTGACCCCCGACAGGTCAGCCTCGTTGCTGAAGACCTTGGTGATGCCCAGCGTGCTCAGGACAGACTTCAGATCGTAGGTTCCAGAAATGGACAGTTTGGGGAAGTACACGTTGGCAGACCTGGCAAGATGGGAAGAAAAGGAAGGGGTTTCCAGCATTTCTGGGGTTCTGCTGGGACCCAGCATGAGAGACTGTTTCCTCTCCTGGTTTTTCTCCCACTAGTGCCCTGTCCCCACCGCAGCAGGAGGGAAAGTCGCCTGGGCTTGTTGGATCAGCCTCCTCCACACCTGGTGTGGGAACGTGGACAAGGACAGTCCCTCCTGGACCCCTCCCTCCACTGTCACCCTAGCCTGGAAGCCCATGCCTTGGTCCTGAGTCCTGACCCAGCATGTAGGGGCATTGCTGTCCCTGCCCCAGGCACTGGCTGATGGACAGGGTGCTGTCCAGGAGCTGAAGAGATGTCCTTCAGGACAAGGTCTCAGCCTGCCCTCCACTGGTCGCTGGCCCTTCACGGAGCCTGGTCAACACTGATGCAATTGGACATGGGTGTTTCTGGAAGCAGGAGGTCATGCACAGTGGCTGTGATCTGAAGACACTGCCCACCCTCCCCAGCCACCGGGCCTCAGTCCTGACCCAGCTGAGAGGTCTGGGCAGCTCCTGGGTGTTCGCTGGGCTGGGAATCACCTTATGTGATTGGGTCTGAGGACATTTTCAAAGTGCTTGTGTGTCAGTCTCTGTTCCAGCTGCTGCATCCTCCCCGGGTCGGGTAGCATGAAGATGGCCATGGCGTCACCCTCGTAGGGCTGGGCCAGCACCCAGCTGGAAAGCTCCTTTTCCCAGTGCAGATAAAACATACCCTGGTGACTCGTCATGGGTACCTTGACGGTTGTTTGTTTGTCCACGTGGAAGTCGCCTTCCTCAGGGTGCTCGGAGTACAAAGCATTGTTCCATTTGCCTGGAGAGAGGGCAGGGGACGTTAGCCAGGACTGGGATGCAGGGGTAGGTAGCGTGTCAGAGGAAGGGTGCCCTGAGCCTTTCCTAAGTCACACCCTCTCAGCCTCGCTTCATCTTCTGTAGAATGAGATTAATATGAAACCATCAAGCTGGTGAAGGGCTTCGGGAGGAACACCTGAACTTCCAGCAGGATGCCTTATTTCAACACCTTCTAGCTGGTCTCTGAAAACCTGGTTCCAAATACGAAAGCTCTTTCTTTTTAAAAATTATATTTATTTGATAGTAACCATTTCAATAGTAACCTGGGGATGCTCCATGAAAATTAATTGACAAGGACAAAATCCCCTAAGTCTAACTGGGCACTTCTTCACTGGAGGCTTCCACATCTAGCACGATCCTTCTAAGCACAACTAGGTCCACCTGCAGGACCCGCATGCGCAGTGCAGAGGCCTGGGCAGCTCCCCTCTGCTGTGGAACAGCATCCCACCTTCAAGACAGGCGGTGTGCACAGGTGCACCAAGGACTCTGTACCCACCTTTCCCATTGGACAGGAGGAGGCCATGGGGCTGGGAGGGCAGGACACCTGCCCGAGGTCACAACAGAGCTGCACCTCAGTTGTGCTGACTGTGGCCTGGGTGCTCTGCCTTGCAGGACTCTGCCCAGGAGCAAGGGAGCCAGGGTGCGGAGAAAGTTGGCCCTGGCCTGGATTCCCACCTCCCTCCCCCAGGCTGTTTCCCTGGGATGGTAGAAGCTGTCTGCGAACCAGGGGACCCACAGTGTGTGTGTGTGTGTGTGTGTGTGTGTGTGTGTGTGTGTGTGTGTCAGGAGAGAGGAGGCCCTGACCTTTTGTTCACTCCCAGGAAGGAAGGCAGGCCAGGGACAAGGCTGGTTGATCAGCTGTGATGTGCCCTGTGTAACTTGATTAAGCGTTTCAATACCTGACAGCCAGGGTGTTGTTTTATCTGTCATTAGATAGGACAGTTGTAAACTCAAATAGATGAGCTGGATTTTTGCAAGGTAAAGGTTAAGGAGTGGTAGAGGCTGGATTGGAAACCAATTTTTTTTTTTTTTTTTTTTGCGGTACCGGGGATTGAACCCAGGGGCGTTTTACCTACACGCTACACTCCCGGGCCTATTTTTTATACTTTATTTTTGAAACCAGGTCTCACGAAGTTGTGGAGGGCCTCACTATGTAGAGAGAGAGAGAGAGAAAGAAAGAAAGAGACAGGGAGAGAGAGAGAGAGAGAGAGAGAGAGCGAGCTGAGGCTGGCCGAGAACCCAGATCCTCTGGTCTCCGCCTCCCAAAGTACTGGGATTACAAGCATGCGCCACCACGCCCAGCGTTGGAAACCAATTTTGTCATACTCCAAAGTTGCTACTCTGCCACCACACTGTTTTCTAAAATATATTCCATGACAACTGTTCTCTACATACAGCTGGCTATGATTTGATATTTGGGGCTCTACAGTTAGGAAAACATTCCATCTACTGCTTTCTCTATAGAAACTTAACTTATTTAAGAATTTTATTGGTGTAATATATTTATACATTGTAGTTAGAGTCATTCATTCGTATGTGTATACAACAAGTCTTGGTAAGTAAGGTTCGTGTGTGTGTGTGTGTGTGTGTGTGTGTGTGTGTGTGTCTGTGTGTGTCTGTAGTATGAGTGTTGAACCCAGGGTGAACTCAACCTCTGAGATACTCCCCCAGTCCTGTTTCACTTTTTTACTTGAAACAGGGTCTCGCTAAGTTGGCAAGGCTGTCCCCCAGCCTGCGGTCCTCCTGTCTCAGCTTCCCAAGTACTGGGATTACAGAAGTGTACCACCACACCTCATAAAAGTTTTCTTTTCTTTTTGTGGCAGAATGTCAAATGAGCATTAGGATAAAAAAGCATCTGTCAAGCTGGGTGTAATGGTGCATGCCTGTAATCCCAGTACTTGGGAGGCTGAGACAGGAGGATTGCTCGGTCAAAGCCAAACCTTGAAACTTAGGGAGGCTCTCAGCAACTTAGAGAGATCCTGTTTCAAAACTAAGAATAAAAGGGCTGGGGGAGTACCTTGGAGGTAGAATGGTCCTGGGTTCAATCCCAGTATGATAAACACACACACACACACACACACACACACACACACACACACAGCATCCATCAAGTTCTGCAGAGACGAGCATGACTTGATGGGATTTAGCTCTTCCTTCCTCAATCCTACTGGCTCAGGGAAATGATTCAATGGTTTCCTCATGGAAAACTGAAGAGGCCAGATGGAGATGCCCCACCCTGTGCAGTCTGCATGGTCAAGGCAAGCTGAAGAGGAGGACGATTAGAACATTGAGAGCATGCTGGGGTGGTGTTACCGGAGCCCGCTCAGGCTGGCGGTCCACCTTACCTACCATGGAAGGCAATGTAATTCACCAGCGCCAGAGCTGTGTCTTTCTTCAGATGCTTGATCAAATCCACTATTTCTCCATGGGATTCCTTCTTCACACGTTTGTTGATTTTTCTCATAGCCCTGCTGGTGTTCCTGAAGTTGATGGAAATAGCTTTTGTACCACTGTAAAAACTTTGGACATCTTGTATAAATGTATCGTCCAGCCTGAGACTCTCATTGATGAACAGGCTGCTGCCCGTGGTCAGCTGGAGCTGGTGGTCCGGCTGCTGGTAGGTGTGGAGGAGATGCTGGAAGCACTTGTGGATCTTAGCCTTGGAGATCTCTCTGAGGTTGAAACCCAGGCCCTCCAGCATCTGGGTGTGAGTGTCACCTTTGGCCCCCAGGGATACCATCGCAATGGCAGCAGCAATGCCCACTGGGGAGAATAAGATGTTGGTTTCTGACCAATGAGTTATGTTTCGGTACAAGGCAAAGAAGATGTCAGTGATGTTGTCTGAGAAATTCTGGCAACCTGTATATTCCTGTTGCTCCAGGTTATAGTGGAATGCATCCAACTTTTGGGCACGTTTTGCCTGGGTGCCAGAGACCAGGCAGCATAGACCTGCCAGCAAGAGGAGGCCCTGGGAGATAGAGGATGGCATTGTCCTGCAAGACAGAGAAGCCAGGGCCCATGAGGACTCCCAGGGACCAATGGCTGACACCATGCAAACACCCACAGCTTACTCAACATCCGCAGTGTGCCCGGCCTGTGCCAGGCACGTTCTACATCCATATCACTGAAAGAATCAAAGGTAGCAAACTGCACACACTGCCTTCCATGTAGCCAGCTCTCCCCTGGGTTCTCCTGTGTCAACTCATTGCTTTCCTGTCACAATCCCATGGGGGATCTATTACTATCCTCCAGTTACTGATGAGGAATCTGAAGCCCAGAGAGGTTAAGGTACGTGTCCAAGATCAGCAATGCATTTACTAGCAGAACCAGACTCATATCCCAGGCAGTCTGTGTCCTGAGACCACACACTGTACGGGCCATCTGATGTCTGCTGACCCCGAGCCACACAAAGGGCTTTGGCCACTAGGATCTGTTTGACCCACCACAAAGCCTGAAACCTCTCTGCACCTCATCTTCAAAATGGACAGGTTGGGGACTCAGGTATAATTCATTGGTAGAACATTTCCCTAGCATGCACCAGGCCCTGGGGTTCAACTGAGCACAAGAAATAATAATGATAAAAAGAAAGAGAGAGAAAATAAAATTTACTATAAAATGGTTATGTTGGGGAATTAAATAAAACAAATGTAGACTTCAAAACTTATACCCAGGTGTGACCTGAGAGGACAGCTCTTCGGGGAAGAGGCAATGGGTTTTGCCAATTGGCAGCCTTCAGGATAGCAAGAGGCCAAGAGGTGAGAGACAAAGCCATGAGCCCAGATAAGAAAGAGGGAGGAAGGTTAAGAAGGCGGCCGGGTTACCCGAGGAGTAGATGCACACACCTTTCCCTGGGGACCAGAGTTCCCGCTCAGAGGTCAAGGGCAGCAGCCCCCTCCTGCCCAGACAGCAGACTGCAGAGGGCCCTGGACCACTGTAGGGAATTCTGGAAGCCAGCTGTGATGGCCAGAGCTAAACGGACCCCCTTTCTCTTCTAAGGTATTGGGGGTGCTGGAGGCACAAGCCAAGGCCTGGTGTCTGGCGGAGTTGGAGTCCCACAGGAGCCAGGTGAGAGGTCAGAGGCAGAGGCCACTTGTGGGGGGGTCGGAGCTGCCCAGGGGCATCCTCTGCCCTTCGCAGGGGAGACCAGGTGAGGACGGAAGGCCCAGGGCCAGTCTACACCCGGAAGGACAAGCCCCTAACCAGCTCCACCCCAGTGCTCACCCTGAGGGCTTTCTTGTGCTGGGAGCGGTAGAGTGAGGCTGCGTCCTCCCCTGACTCCCCCAGCAGGAAGGAGGCTCGGCCGTCTGGACTCAGTCCTGCCCTGCCCATAGTGTCACAGCTGTGCATGCCTTGGCTCCCCCTTTGTGAACTTGGGATCTGAGGCAGGTGGGGAGGCTCGGGGGAGGCTGATGAAGAAGTACTTACTAGCAGAACCCGCAGAGGTCACGGGAGGCTTGCTGGCTGTCAGGGCTCAAATCTCCGTCCCTCCCTCTCACCCCCAGAACTTATAGACCGTGCAAGGGGTGTGGGATCACTCGATTCCCAAGCCACCAGGGTCCCTGTGTCCTGGAAAAGAGCCCGGGGCGCCTCCGTAGTCTGACCAGGTGTCTGTCTGCAAGCTGCTGCCGCCCGAGGCCTGGCTGTCCTTTGATCTGGCCCAGTCCAGCAGAACCTGCTAGCACCAGGCCATTAGAAGGGTGGGTAGAAGGAGCTCTGTGGCACCCATCCCAGACCCTGGGGTCTTGTCTCCGGAAGCACACCTCACAGAATGCTTGAGACGAAGCAATGCCTTCATGCACTTCCTCAGCCGTGTTCTGTGCCTGCTTCTTGGTGTCATTCAATTACTGCCACCCGCTTCAGACTCCCTCGGAAGTCACATGAGGAGCTGGAATCTGTATTTTGGGGGCTCTGAAGCCCATTTGTCATGATACAGAGGGGAGACAGGTGCCACATAAGGGATCCTTGGGGTGACTGAGAAGGGGGGACCCTCTCCACTGTAGAGAGGAAGACGCTCGCTCTGAGGAGAAGGAGAGTTTCAACCTCTAATCCTCACACATCTGCATCTGAGCCATGTACCACACACCCCCTCAGACACACAGAAACCCATTCACAGATAAAGAGAAGTATACATAAACACACACACATTTAGACACATACATGCACACTGAGACAGACACAAATAAGATGCATGTGTGTGCACACCACACACACACACACACACACACACACACACACACACACACACACACGAGCTTTGTCTTACTTTAGGCTACATAAACACCCATAACAGGCCATACATCTGACTCTCCAGCCCTCAGAGCCCTGGGCCTGGCACGCCTAGGTAAGGTGTTGATGTGACACAGGAAGGACTGTTCCTTGGCGGGCATGGCCAGGACACACAGTGTCACATAGAAAACCACAGACAGACAGTCATGTGTGTGTGTGTGTGTGTGTGTGTGTGTGTGTGTGTGTGTGTGATACTGGGTATTGAACTCAGGGGCATTCTACTTCTGAGCTACACCCCCGGCCTTTTTATTTTTTGTTTTGAAACAGGGTGTCACTAGGTTGCTGAGAGTCTCCCTACATTGCTGAGGCTATCTTTGAACCTGAGATCCTCCTGTCTCAGCCTTCCAAGTACTGAGATTACAAGCATGTGTCACCACATCTGGCCTAGTCATATACTCTTGTTGTGCACAATCAACTGCTCAGTCACATGCGGATTCACAGACACACACAGATACACAAAGATATATGGGTGCAGACACACTCAGGGCAGCTCTCTCACTCGAGGCCACACAAGCACCACAACATAGCACACACCGGGTTCTCTCCCTTCAGAGTCCTGGGCCTGGCAGGGAGGGAAAAGAGTTGAAGTGACACAGGCTGTCACATGGTGACAGCACACTTTGCAGTCATTGAAGGCAGTGATTATCTCCAAAGTGAGGCAGTGAGAGCCAGGATGCTCAAGAGAGATTCTTCTCCAGTGTCACGTGGTGCCCAGTAACATGGGGCCAGGGCCCGCCTGCCACAGTGACCAACACCATCTGCCTCTCCTGGCATTGCCCGGGTCATCCCCAGCCACCAACTTCTCTCAGTTAATAAGACATGCACTACTTCCCCACCTGGGGAACCAGCTTCCAGCATAGTCTTCTGTGAATCACAACAAATGAGCACTGTGTGCACCCCAGTCCTCTTCTTTCTCCTTCCCATACCATGGATGTCCCTGAAATGCCCACCAGGCCTTCATGACTCTCCTTGGTGGCTACTCTTCACTCTATCTCCCATCATCCCTGGGAGAGAATAACCACAAGTAACAGTGGTAAATTAAGAACAAACCATGTATCAACATATACTAAAAAAATTATTACTGATATCCCTACAACATATTAAAGAAAAAAGTAGATGAGAAATAATATAGAATAGGCTGGAAAGATTAAACATTAGTGATAGTACATTAAATTGTATTGGAAGAAGGGATCAAAAGATAAAGAAAAGGCTGAAAATAGTAGCCAACACCTGTAATCCTAGTACTTGGGAGACTGAGACAGGAGGATTTCAGGTTCAAGGCCAGCCTCAGCAACTTAGTGAGACTCTTAGCAACTTAAGGAGACCCTGTTTCAAAACAAAAACTAAAAAGGCCGGGGGGGGGTATCTCGGAGATATAATGCTCCTGGGTTCAATCCCCAGTACAGAGAAGAGAGGAGAGAGAGAGAGAGAGAGAGAGAGAGAGAAGAAAAGAAAGAACAGAAAAAAGGTGGGGGAGGGAAGGGAGGCAGAAGATAAAATGAGGAGAGAGAAAAGTATAAAGGAAAGCGAAAGTGGATGGGAATGAGAAAGAAGGAAAGAAGTACCAAGAGAAGATCCAGTTAATGGACAAAATAATAAAATTAGAACTCTAAAAAAGAAAATGTGGGAATACACTAAAACCAACTTACAGTGAGCAGCTAATGTTACAGCAGTCATAAAGAGATTTGGTTTCCTTCCTTCTCATGTTTTGAAAATGGAGACATTTCTTTCAAGAGTTACAATGTAGACTCTCCCAGCTATGAGATGTTTGTGTGACCCAAATAACTTGCTGTTTGTTTGTTCTCAGCTCTAACCCAAACTGGCCAAACTTGTTAGGGGGGCCTGTATACTGAGCTCCGTCCCCTCTTTGCCTGGCAGCAACTACTGGGGGAATGTTGTCTGTTTCAGAGCATAAATTACCCTCTAAAATCACACTGCTACTGTGTAACTCTGGCAGGACTGCTGGCCAACCCTCTATGTGGGTTGTGCCACACCCTTTATTCTTAAAGTCTCAGTCTGTGACCTGGGGAGGGGAGATATGGGAAACATCAGCTTATCCTCCAGGCCCTCTGGGCTTGAAAGAGATGGTGTGCATCCCCTGGTAGGATGTCAGGGGTCACTGCTTCCCACTCAACCCTAATCTATCCCAGTTCCAGCCCCTGTCAACCATGCCCCTTACATACAGAGTTCAGATTGCCAATTTCAGATGAAGGCATTCTTGACTCTTCTCTGCAGATGCATAGACCAGCGCTACAGCTCCCATTGCCATCCAGAGCTGCCCTGAAGTCTCTGGTCCAGTCTCACTCCTGTGCCCAGGTTGACTCATGGCACAGGTACCCACTGGTCCAGTGAAAAGTAACGTCTAAATGGCTGTTGAGTCTTGGGTACTGGATAAGAAAGTATACCATAACAAGACAAAAAAGTTAAAAACTGGAAAGCAAAAAATACAAAAGAAAGGTAAACTGCAGGGGTTTCTAATCTCAGGATATCCAGAGTCTTTAAGCCCTTGCGGCTTCCCTCTTTCACGAAGTCTGCTACAAAGTGCCAGAATTATCTCCTGCACTGGCTCAACTCGCAATACCTGAGCATATTTTCTGCTCAGCTTGCGAATTTGCTGGACAGTAGCACCTATTTTTCTTAATCTCTCTGGGAGAATTTCTTTCAGCTCTTTTGAGAGGAGCTCTCCCTACCGCACTGAGCCACTGTGCCTCTGGTGGCCTCATAGCTGCCGTCTATTAATTCTCTTGGTATTCTAGAAATGTGTATTTCTGATTTTCCCCTAGTGGCTAGCTCTCTGAGTTGCCTACGGGTATTTTCCCACAGCCTCCTACTTCCATGTGCCACTGTGGAACTGTCATTTTGATTTAGTCTCAGGGAGCAGCTATGATATGGTGGTTTCCTCTAATTCACCATTTTTCTTCTCCCCCTCACTGGGGATTTGCAGGTAGTTTAAATTGGTTCCTTCCCAACCAGAGTCCTGGCTGATTTTACGACACACTTCCCCTTTAAGGAAAGTGCTCATTTCTGAGTTGTATGCATACGTTGGTTCACTTGGGGTTGGCGTAACAGAATATGAAGATGGGGTAGCTTATCAGGAATATGGGTTTATTCAGCTCAGGGTTCTGGAGGCTGGGAGGTCCAAGGTCAAGGGGCCACATCTAGTGAGGGACTTCTTGCTGTTGGGGGCTCTCTGCGGAGACTCAATCATCACCGGGTAAGAGAGGCCCACATAAGAGACGGAGCCCATGGGCTTCAGGCCCACTCACTTTTATCCAGGAATGAATGAATCCGTTCATGAAGGCATAGCCTAGTAACCTCATCACCACTTCAAGGTCCCTCCTGGAGCCACCTGTGAATCCCTAACAATGGGGATGATGTTTGAACATGAATTTGAGTGGGACCTTCAAACCACAGTGGTGCCCTTAGTTCCTTCAGTCCCTTTCCCTCCCCTCGACTCTCAGGACAGAAGCCAGCCTTGGTGTCTGCTCCTGTTCTCCCACAGAATGACAAGTTGAGGAGCATGGGGTGTCTCACAGGGTTTTTGCTTTGGGCAGCGAGCTGTTGAAATATGGGGCATGCTTCTCCATGGGATGGAGGGATTTTTTCTTGCACAAACATCCTGGACTTGAGTCACAAGCCACCAAGTTTCCTCATGGGACAAGGGGGTTTCATTCCCCATGAGTCCAGTGTGGCCCTCTGGGAGGAAGAGTAGAGTGAAGTGGTGAGCGTTAGAGGAATAGGTAAGGTCCCTAAAACCAGCTTAGTCATGAACTCACTAGGTGACAGTGAGCAGGACAGCCACCTCCCTGAGCCTCACTTTCCTGGTATAGAATGGTTACATGATTACCTTCCAGATCTGCACAGTGCTGCTGTGAGAAGTGTTTGTATAGCACCTCTCAGCGCCTGTTCCCAGAGAGCTCAGAAACTCATCACACACCCAAGATCATGTGACTTTGGGTGTGTCAATGAGACAATTGGTTTATGTAACAGCAGATTAAACAGAAAGTCCTGCCCTAAATGTAGGTAGCAGGGTTCTGATAGGTGCAGGACTTAGATAAAAGAAGGAGAAAGCTGCGTAGAGGGATGCTCAACTCTTTCCGAAGAAAACGCATCTGCTCTCGCCTGAGATCGTCAGCCTCCAGCTTCACCGTTTCTCTGAAGAGCTTCTTGATCTTCTGCTCTCGTCTGAGATCGTCGGCCTCCAGCCATTCGAACTGAAACTTCACCATCGTTTCTCCGAAGAGCTTCCTGATCTTCACATCTTGGACTGGGACTGAATTAGTGGTTGCTCCGATCCTAAGACTCCAGCTCTTAGACCGCTCAACCAGCTACTGGTTCCTCTGACTCTCCATGTGCAGTCGGAACTCAGGACTACATTGCTTCGAACTGTAAGACTGATCTGATAAATCCCTTTTTCCATATACTCATTCTGTGAACTCTGTTAGTCTAGTGAACCCTGGCCAATACAATTGCTTTCACTGCATACCTTAAATTTTGATATGTTCTGTTTTTATTATAATTTGTCTCTAATTTCCCTTGTGATTTCTTCTTCCATCTATTGGGTGTTTGAGGGTATGTTCTTTAATTTCCACAAATTTGTGAACTTTCTAGTTGTTATTGTTGTTGTTGTTTTGGTGTGTCATTAATTGCTACCTTCATACTGTTGCTGATAGAAAAATATTTTTATGATAGTTCTCTTTTTAATTCTATTGAGGTTAAATTTGTGGCCTAATATACGGTCTATCCTGCAAATCATGCACCTATGAAGAATATGCATTCTGTTACTGTTGGGTTGAGTGATCTCCATATGTCTAATAAATTGGCTTGTTTTAAAAAAAAAAAGAAACTTAAGAAACATTGTCCCTTACATTGGCACATGTTCTGCTACCATGGAAAAGTTACACAGCTGGTATGTGGCAGAGTCTGAGCTGGAATCCAGGTTCTCAGACCCCCGGGACCAGCAGCACTGTAGGTGACAGAGGATTTTCTTATCACAGAATCAGTTTGTGGAGATTGGAGGCCCACGAGTGAGTAACCTCAACTTTTAGAGAAAGAGTTGTTTTGAATTTTGTTATTGAAAGTTACTGAAAGCTGAAATTGCATGCACATGACAATTTTGACCTGAAGTAGAACAGTCTCATGATTTAACCTAGTGTATTATGTCCATGTTAGTCCTGTGCGCGGGTAGACAGGGATTTCTAAGTAAGCCTGGGATGGGTGGTACATCCACAGAACAAAAAGATCCCTGGAGAGTCCAGGCAACAGGCCCATCTGCTGGGACCCAGAGGGCTTCCAGCTGCTACGTCCCTTCAATGTGACATTGGAAGATGGGAAGGAGCCACGTGGCCCTGATAACAAGAGCTGCCTAGGATAGCCTGCTGCTGTGGCACCAGACCTGTTGTCCCTGAAAGACACCAGAGAGGAAGAGCCAGGTGCAGTGACCCAGCGAGAGACCAGTCAAGGGTGGATCTGTGGGCACTGTCCTTCCTCTGTCATAGCCGAGGAAACCTTGTCACAACTTTCCAGAACCATCCACAGCACTATGGCCACATGTCTAATGAGAAGAGGACATAGGTAAAGTGGTTTGGGACATGATGGTCCTGGTGAGTTTGAGGAGGAGACAGAGATCAAGACCCAGGACCCTCCTGCTCACTGGGGAGATGGGCCTGCTTCTAAGAGGAGCCATGTGAGGATCCTGGGCACAGATGGAGTGACACGGACAGCGTCAGTGTCCTGGTCCACCCCATGGGGAAAGGGCTCTATAAGCAATCTACTCCTGCTGTTTGCAGGAAACACCCTGGGAGATACAAGGGCCAGACCTGGTGAGGTGACAGAGTGGGAGAAGGGGAGGCACAAGGAGACAGAGATCAGGGAGCGAGGGATGCCAGGCTAGACTCAGGTCCGATCAGGTGTGATGTCATCCGGGGAGGGGACCTGGTCTGGGAGGAGGGGCTGAAGCCTGAGAGCCATTACTGTGGTACGGGATTCAACACTTTGCCCAGGAACAGGGGGATGTTGGTGAATGCATTCTTGAGAACCACGAGGAAAGGCCTGTTGAACATGATAGTCGGGGCGTCCAACCAGGCCTCTTCAAATTCATTCATCCCAATGGTTCCTGTCTCCCTCTCATCGATGGTCAGCACAGCCCTGTGCACGGCCTGGAGAAGGAGCAGAGGTGGCTCTGAGGTGGTGTGTCCCCAGCTGCAGCAGTGTCCAGGTGGAAGCCTCACCCCTAGGGCCTCATGAGGGCCTTCTTCTGCCTGGACAGTCCTGCCCTGGCTCCTCCCTGCTGGCCACACAGCCCTTTCCCCAGGCTCAGCCTCTGCCTGACACGGTCCCCTGTCCCCGTCCTTCCTGACTCCATCTCTCCTGCCCTTGGATACAGCCGCAGCTTCAGGAGGGGAGGCCATCTGCACTCCATGTCCCCTCCACACCTCTCCCTTTCCCAGGGTGTAGTTGTGAGCTCCGTGGGACAAGGACTCTGGTGGTCACCTTGACACTATCCTGACCCCAAGACGATGCCACTCATGTGGAACTGAGGTTGTTCTTGTTCCCCTGAATTTTCCTGAATGAGTGACCTCTGGCTGAACTCATTCATAATTCGGAATTGGTGGTTCACTACTAGTTGTAAATCTCACAGGTGGAAGATTCCAGAACATTCTCTGAAATCACTGTGCTTAAACCTTTCTGTGTAAGTATAAGTAAACTGAGGCCCAAGGACTCAAAGGCCCCAGGAGAAGAGGCCAAATGTCAGGGAGGTATCTCAGGAAAGGCCCCTGTGCAAATTAAAAGCTACAAATAGTTTTTGCTGCCTAACTTCCTCATCTTGAGAGTAGAAACTGAGAAGCTACCTCCTGGCCCGAATGGGTACCAAGGAAACTAAAACCATGACAGATTTCTGAGTAGCAGGGCTTGTCTAAATCTTCATATGTATATTTCCTGGCTTTTGTTTCTATAAACTGTCACCCATTTTATAAGATCAACAGAGACAGACTAGCTGTTTCTACCTAGTTTGGGCCAACTCTTGCCAGGCATGGTGGTGCACGCCTGTAATCCCAGCACTTGGGAGCCTGAGACAGGAGGATCAAAGGTTTGAGACCAACCTCAGCAAATCTTAATTGGTGAACATGCATTAATTCTTATCATCTGCATTCAAATTTTTATTGTTCTGTGGACTGTATCCCAAAACTCTAAAGATGTTGTAAAATGTCTTTATGAGCTTTCTACCCAAATGCTAGTTAACTTTGGTTTCCATAAGAAGGATTCCATAATAAGGATTCCCTTCCATAAGAAGGATTTCCGTAAGAAGGTAGTTAATCTTGGTTAAGAAGGTGGTGCATGCCTGTAACCCTAGTACTTGGGAGGCTGGGACAGGAAGATCTCAGGTTCAAGGACAGCCTCAGCAAGTAGTGAGACTCTCATCACCCTAGCAAGACCCTGTTTCAAAATAAAAATAAAATAGGGCTGAGAGTGTAGTAGCTCAGAGGTAGAATGTCCCTGGGTTCAATCCCAAGTACCACACACAAAAGGGGAGGGGACTCGAGCTAACAAGTACCCTTTAATATGAATCTGAGAACTACTTTTACAGACAAGTTGGTTTTCTTTGATTAGATAAAATGATACAATTAAAGAAATTATGTTTATTAGTTCCCATTTACTATTCAAGCTGCATTTGTATTGCTTTTTATTGATGTCCAAATTCTTTTTTTTTTTTTGAGGTACCGGGGATTGAACCCAGGGGTGTTCTACCTCCGCGCTACACCCCCGGCCCTATTTTTTATACTTTATTTTGAAACTGGGTCTCACGAAGTTGCGGAGGGCCTCACTAGGTAGAGAGAGAGAGAGAGAGAGAGAGGGAGAGAGAGAGAGAGAGAGAGAGAGAGAGCTGAGGCTGGCCGCGAACCCGGATCCTCTGGTCTCCGCCTCCCAAAGTACTGGGATTACAAGCGTGCGCCACCACGCCCGGCTCCTTGATGTCCAAATTCTTAACAATGGATTTCTATGTAAGCTCAGCCCAAGGACTACTCTTTCTAAACCTCCCATTGCTTAAATTTGTCAGGAATAAAGACGTATTCTGATGCTGACTCAAACTGTCACTTCCCCTGCCAGGTGGGACCAATCAGATCAAAGAATGAGACAAAGCACCGACATTTGAGGACTGAACTCCTCGATGAATAATGATCAATATCTTCAGCAGAAATCTTTCAGGGAAGGGGGAAAATTGTGTGGAGTTACTTATCAAACCCCACCAAAATAAATAGCCAGTGGGGTACAGAGAGAATTTTTACACCAACTAACCCTAAAGTCCTTCTCCTTGGTGGCGCTATTAAATAGTTCAGACTGAAGCCTTTGATGGTCGGGTCAGATCGGACCTGTACACTGATCCAACCCTAAACTATCAGCCAGACCACGTGGCACCTTGAGTCATTCAAGATGGAGGGATGAACTAAACAGCCAGGGATGTGTAACAAAACCCCTTTGAAATCAAAAGGTACAAACTGGTTTTGCTTCCAACCTTTCTCACACTGAGAATGGAAACTAGGAACTACCTCCAGGCCCAGGTGGGCACCAAGGAGGCTGAAATCTTGATACATTTCTGACTAGGACACCCTAGCTAAGTCTACATATGTAGATTTCCTGGCTGTTGTTTCTGTAAATTGTAACCTCTTTTATAGGACCAGAGGAGACAGACTCACTATTTCTCCTCTGTTTGGGCCAAACTGCACTGAATTCCTTTTTCCTTTTTATGCTTTTTGTTTATTTCTTATCTGGGCAACCAACCAGATGCAGTTAGCCAGGACCAGGTTCTCTGTCTTGCCTGCTGGTAACAGCTATGATGCCCCAAGCGCAGGAGCCACCACCTCTTTCTCCTCTGTTTCTGTCCTCTGACCCTGTCCCATTCCAGAGAACCACTGCACCCAGGAGGAGCTCTGCCTGCAGCTTGCTGGGTGCCTGGACATTCCTCAGTTCATGTCTCAGCTCTGGGCCCCACACCCCTGCAGACATCTGGGCCCACACCATCCTTGGGTGGCCTCACCTTGGAGAGCTTCAGTGGAGCCCCCTCCGTGACCCCCGACAGGTCAGCCTCGTTGCTGAAGACCTTGGTGATGCCCAGCGTGCTCAGGACAGACTTCAGATCGTAGGTTCCAGAAATGGTCAGTTTGGGGAAATACACATTGGCAAACCTGGGATGATGGGGAAACAAGAAGTTTGGCAGCATTTCTGGGGTTCTGCTGGGACCCAGCATGTGAGAGTGTTTCCTCTCCTGGTTGCTTCCCCCACTAGTGCCCGGTCCCCACCCACGACAGGAGGGGAAGTCGCCTGGGCTTGTTGGATCAGCGTCCTCTATACCTGGTGTGGGGAAGGTTGATATGGAGGGTGCTGACTTCCCCGGCATCCTTGGCCCTGCCCCCTCCTCTGGGGAGTCCTCTAGGCAGACCCAGGTGTCCTCCTGAAAGCAGGTCTCATCCTGCCCTGCAACTGTCTTTGGCCACCCTGCCCCAGCCGGGGCCTCCTCTGGGGCCTGACTCCCAGGGGGACGAGGTCACAGCAGCAGGGCTCGGTGTCATCCGCTCAGTGAAGGAGGGAAGCCCCAGCTCACCAGGCTGCAGGCTCAGCTCAAGTTCCCCCTGGGTACAGGTGAGGCTGGAGTGGGGCCTGTGCTTAGGTGACAGACAGGCCCTGGGTCTGGGTGGCCAGGTACAGTCTCAGCCTGGTCTTGTGCTCCGCCTGGGTGCAGGGACCCCAGGATCCCTGGATGGGCAGCGGCGGTAGCACTTCTGTTCACAGCTTAACCTTACACCTGTGCATGTTCATGTCTATTTATGGTGTGCGTCCTACACTGTGCAGCAAGGCCCAAGCTCACTAAGCAGCATGTGTGTGCACTGCCCTGTGCCACACACTTGAACCCCATTGGCTCCTGGGACCTGAAGAGCCACACTGAGAGGTGACAGAGCGAGGGAGCATGCACAAACCGTGCCCTGGTCCTTCCAGCTGTAGCTCTTTGCTTCTCTGGGTCTCTCCTCCCAGACTTTCCCCTGCCCACTGTGAAAGTTCACGATACCAAGATCCAGAAAAAAAATTTCAGACCCAGAAATAATTTTTTCAGATCCAGAAAAAATTTGAGCCAGAAAGTAATGAAGGGGAGGCCTCATACCTGCCTGTCAGAGATTAGTATCTTTTCGTGGATTTTCTAATGAAACAAGATATTCCTTCTCTTTCTACAAGCACCTCATGCTTAGAGGCATCCAAAATATGCACAGATTTTAAACAAAGTTTATCTTTAACATTCTTTAAGACTACAGCAATTCAGATGAGGTGCTCACTACAGAATCCTTTCCCAGCAAGAGATCCCCCACTAATGAACGAGAGCCCATTCCTGCCTCAGGTCTCCAAGACCAAAGAATTCTGCACCCAAGAAGCTGATATAAATTTCTCCTCTTTTGCCTTTTAAAACTTCCCCTTTCCTCACCAAGTGCTGTGTGCATGTTTTTCTGTATCACTTTAAATCTCACTGTGATGTATAATTGCAATGCACCAATAAAGGTATAAAAAAAACTTCCTCTTTCCTCAACCTCCTTGAATAAGCCTAGAGTTTAATATGTCAAGTATAATTGCATTGTAGTGCTCTGCTATTTCCAAATAAACACCGTTTTTCTGATAAAGGGTGGCCAGCAAGGGTAAGGGCCAGTGCTGACAGCCCTCCCTGACTTCTGGCTTAAGACTGATCAGGGAGGGGTTGAAAATGAACCAATCAGGGCCCAGATCTAAGTGATTGAAAATGGACCATTCAGGTCCCAGATCTAAGGACCAATCAGAAGAGCTGTCAGGCTATATCAGCTAGCTTCCCAAGAGCAAAGCAAGCAGAGTAGCAGCAACCAGTAGAAGAAGATGAGCAGAGATAGCTAGGAGAGTATCAATAGCAGCAGTGGCCAGTAAGCGCAGCCCCAGAGCTGCACCACCGGGGAAACACTTGTAGCCCCAGAGCTGTACCACCACCAACAAAGTAGCAACACTTGCAGTAGCAACACTTGCAGCTGTGGTGCAGGAATGGTAGCAAGATTAGCTGCAACAGCAGCTGCAGCCAAGGCCCAGTCTGAGCACCTGGGCACAGGCTCCCTTTCAGAACCTCTCCACTGCTTGAGAACCCTGCTGCCTTTCCCTGTCTCCTTCTGTTAATGCTATACCCTGATTCCTGTGTCTCCTGAGATGAATTCTTTCACTCTTGAAGATAAGATCCAAGGTAAACTACAGATCTAGGCCCAAGCCATAGCGATCCCCTGTCTCAGTTCTTTGGGGAATGTCTCTGATTCTTGTTTAGGTTGGCATCATACCGGGGCAGTCTATCCTTGCACTTTTTCACACTGCTGTGGCTTTTGCCTCAGTTCATCCCCCGATCTTGACTATGCCATAACGTGCTGGTGTGACAGTCCCTGTCCTGGGCATTGGACACGGGGACAAGACAGCGCGCATGCTAAAGAGGGAAGTCCCCAAGGAGGCTCTCTGTCTCCTCATGCTGAGCACTGTCAGTTCACAGAACCCAACCAAAGCTGTGAGAATTCACCAGGGGACACTCTGGAAGCACGAGGTCATGCATGGTAGCTCTGGTCCAAGGGACAGTGTACCCTCCCCAGCCACGGGCCAGAGTTGAAGTTTACCCTGATGTGGCTCAGCGGTTTGGGCAGCTCCTGGGTGGGACCCTGGTTGGGGACTCACCGTATGTCGAACATTCTCTGGATGTTGTCCAGGTGCTTGTGGGTCAGTCTCTGCTCCAGCCGCCACATCTTCCCCGGGTAAGGCAGGATGAAGAAGGCGATGACGTCATCCACGTAGTGGTGCTGCAGCACCCAGCAGGACAGCTCCTCGATCTCTTGCAGGTAAAACCTACCCAAGCGATTGATCATGGTCACCGTGACGATGTTCCCATTATGCATGTGGAAATCTCCTGTCCCAATGAAGTCAGCCTGGAATTCTTCATTCAATATGCCTGGAGAGAAAGGGGCTGCACTAAGGTCAGAGGAAAGGAGCCCCGAGCCCCTTTCATGAGATGCTCCTCTCTGAGCCTCAGCTTCTTCATCTGCAAAATGCGATTAAAACGAAGCCATCAGGCTGCTGGAGAGCTGAAGGGTCATAAGTTTACAAATTGTAAAAACATGGAAGTGTTTCCGTTTGGATTTTATGTTGATTGGATAGTTGCACCGGGAATTTGTTTTTCCTTTAGATACTAAGGATTGAACTCAGGGCCTCCCACATGCTAATAGCGTGCTCTATCACTAAGAAAAAAACCCAAATCCCTGTCTGGTGATTCCAATGAAAATTGGAAGCTGCTAACTCAAACCTGAGCACATCTCTACTGGAGGGTTCCTGTCCCTTGTAGTTGGGTGGTTCAGTCCGCATTCAGGGCAAACATCCCCAGTCCCCCTGAATCCTTGTCTAGGAGCCTATGTGCAGTACAGAGGCCTGGGCACCTCCCCTCTGTTGTAGAACAGCATTATATCTTCAAGACAGGTAGAGTGGGCAGGTGCCTCAGGGATCCCTGGCCCTATTTTCTCATTGGACAGGCGGAGGCAATGGGGCTGGGAGGAGACCAGACCTGCCCTAGGTCACAGCAGAGCTGCACCTCAGTGTGCTGACTGTGGCCTGGGTGCTCTGCTCTGCAGGGCTCTGCTGAGGAGCAAGGGAGCCAGGATGGGAAGGAGGCTGCCCCTGGCCTGGACTCCCACCACCCTCCCCCAGGCTGTTTCCCTGGGGTGGTGGAAGCTGCCTTAGAACCTGGGGCCTAGGGGATTCTGACATTCTGACCACTCAAAGGTCAAGGTTAATTGATCAGCTACTATGCGCCACACAATCCCATGTTCCCTGTAACTTCTATACTCCTTCCAAATCCTGAGAGCAAAAGTATTGGTTTGTCCATGATAAGATAGGACAGTCACATCCCCAGGAGGTGAGATGGCTTCTTATTGCCAAGAGCTAACTGGTGGTGGAGGCAGGATGAACACAGGTCTCACATGCTCCAGAGCGGACACTCTTTCACTAAACTGTCCCCAAACCTCCAAATTATCTTCCATGAAACGCCACTCCCTTCAACAATCTCTACCTCTTATATTTCTGCATCTCTAAGCAGCAAAACATTCCGTATTCTATGCTTCTCCCTCCCAGGGATTTCCAATCAGTATTAGGACACTGAAGACTCTAACTAGTCCTGGAGTGAAAACGATGACGACCAGGTTTAACTCCTCCTTCTCCACTCTTACTGGCTCAGGAAAATGATTCAATGGTTTCCTAGTGAAAAACTAAGAAGCTAGATGGAGATGCCCTGCCTTGTTCTAGTGTGCATGGTCAAGGAAAGTTGAAGAGACAGAAGACTGGGAACACATTGGATGTTTCCACTGGACCCCGCTGAGGCTGGCGGTCCCCCTTACCACTGAAGGCAATGTAATTCACCAGCGCCAGAGCTGTGTCTTTCTTTAGATCTTTGACCAAATCCACTACTGTCCCTTGGGATTTCTGCTCCATGTGCTTGTTGATCTTTTTCATGGCACTGCCGGTGTCCCCGAAGTTGATGGAGATGGCTTCTGAGTGGTACAAACTTTGGACATCATGTATAAACTTATCCTTGAGCCCGAGACTCTCATTGATGAACAGGCTGCTGCCCGTGGTCAGCTGGAGCTGGTGGTCCCACTGCTGGTAGGTGTGGAGATGTTGGAAGCACTCATGGATCTTCGCTTCGGGGATCTCGGTGAGGTTGAAACCCAGGCCCTCCAGCATCTGGGTGTGAGTGTCACCCTTGGCCCCCAGGGACACCATCACGATGGCGGCAGCAATGCTCACTGGGGACAATAAGATGTTGGTTTCTGACCAGCTGGCCAGTCCCCGGAACAAAGAGAAGGAGATGTTGTCAATGATATGAGACATCTTCTGGCAGATGGGATGTTTCTGGTGCTTGTGTTTATCGTTGGATGTCTTCCTGCCCTGGGCACCTTTAGCCTGGGAAGTGGGGACCAGGCAGCACAGACCTGCCAGCAAGAGGAGGCCCCGGGAGATAGAGGATGGCATTGTCCTGCAAGACAGACAGAGAAGGGAGGGCCAGGCCCATGAGGATGCCCACTGACCCATAATTGACATCATGTAAAATACCCACAGTTTATCAGATATCTGCAGTGTACCCAGCCTGTGCCAAGCACTTTCTATATGATCATCAACAATGAATCAGAGAGACGGAAAAATGGACGAGGTGCTGTCCCTCTACCGAGCACTGCTGTGAGCACGCACATGCATTAAGACTTTGTTTCCTATCGGAATCTTGCTGGGGGCGGGGACTATCGATATTCTCCATGTACTAATGAGGAAGCCAAAGCCCAGAGAGGTTAAGGCCCGAGTCCAAGGTCAGTGAGCAAATAACGTAGCAGAATCCGAGCACACGGCAGACAGTCTGGGCCCTGCACCCATGCTCTCCACTGCTCTACTTGAAGCTGCCATGACCTGGGCGCAAGTACCACAGGCCTCATTTTACAAAGAGGAAACTGAGGCACGAGAATCATAAGGGAATTTCCCAAGGCTACCCAGAAGGTGGGTTAGATAAGGGTCAGGAAGGACTTCCTTGCATCAGAAAAGTTACCCATTCCCAGTTTTTGATGCACAGAGAAGCTGCTGCCTAGACAGGAAAGGAACTTGGGACATGACACACAGGCAGAACATGTGATCCGCAGCCTGCCCGATGCCCACCTGGGCCCCCCGGATTCCACACACTTGATGCAGCTCCGTCTTCTCCCCACTACGACAGCCCTTGCTTATAAGTCACTTGAGGGTGTATTTGATTTTTGTCTGACTCCTATGACATTCCTGTCCTGGGAACTGCCCCGGAGACTGCCCGGGCCTTGAGGTGTCACACACATTCCCTTTGGCCTCGAGGTGTGTCTCTTAAGGTGGGCCCAAAGGGTCCCCACTTCTGGTCGGGTGCTCTGTGTGCAGCTGGGGCGGTTCTCTGTAGTACTGCCTCCTCTGAGGTTGGCATCTTGGCTGCCGCTCAGAGTTGGGCACAGAGAATCCCAGGAGTCTGGGGCCCCTGGGAGCACATGGGCGGAGGCCCCACTCGCAGCTCAGCAGTCAATAAGGGTCACTAACAGTGTCTTAGTCCTGGGCACTGTCCTCATGGGCCTGGGAGATGTGGTCTCCACAGCAACACATGGGGGTTTAGACTACATACAGGTGAAAACAGACCTGGGTTCTAATCCAGGCTTTGTTGCTAGCAGTTTCGTGACTTTCAACAAATATTTAAACACCTTTAAGATGGGAATATTAGAGGACTAAATGAAGCAAATGCAGACGTCAAAACTACACCCAGACGTGACCTGAGAAGGCGGCTCCTGAGGGAAGAGGCGGTGGGTTTCGCAAGCTGGAAGCCTTCAGCACAGCGAGAAGCCGAGAGAGGGGAGACAGAGCCGTGAACCCAGATAAGAAAGGAGGAGGAGGGGACGGAGGACAGCCAGGTTGTCTGAGGAGTTGATACACACACCTTTCTTAGCAGGATTTCCCACCAGGAGATCTGGGCAGAGCTGGGGGATACTGAGGCAGTCAGGGAGGCTCAGGAGGAGGCCGATGGAGAAGACTTACTGAGCAGAGCCCACGGAGGCCCCAGGAGGCTCACTGGATGGATGGATGCGCTTCACTCTGCCCTCCTTCTCCCTTACCCCAGGGGACTTATAGGCCAGGCCGGAGGCGTGGGGACACTCAGTTCCCATGTGGCCAGGGACCTTCTGTGCTGGAAACAAGCCCGGGGGCCAGGTATGTGTCTGCAAGGTGCTGCTGCCACCTGAGACCTCGCTGTTCTTCTCGGCTCAGGCTTGGTTCAGCGGAACCTGCTGGCGCCTGACCATAAGGGTTGGTGGAAGCAGTCCCATGGTCACCTGTCCTAGTCCCTGGGGTCTTCCATCCTGAAGCACACCTTACAGAGAGCCTGAGATGAAGCAATGGCTTCAGACACTTCAAGAGCCTAGTTTGGTGCCTGCTCTGAGTTGGTTGTCGCTGGTGTTTTGTTGTAGTAGTGCAAAGCTGACTAATAAAAAGTTGGTACTGAGGAATGGGGTTGTTACTCTAACTATGCCTGAAGATACGTGGAAGATCCTTAGGAATTGGTTTATGGGAAAACATTGGAGGAGTTTGGTGGAACAGGCTGGAGAAAGCCTATCTCGCTATAGGCAGCACATTACAGGTGATTCTGATGAAGGCTCCAAAGAGCGGACACCAATAGAAATGTGGAAAGTATAGGTCATGCTGGTGAGGTCTCAGTGGAAATGAGGATTTTCTTGGAATTGGACAAAAGGTCACCCATGCTACACTGTGGTGAAAAATTTGAATGCGCCCTGTTCACGCCCTGAGACTTGGTGGAATGCCCAGCTTAAAGGTAAAAGACTGAAGCTGGGTGCATTGGCACATAGCTATATCACAGCTACTCCTACTGAGGTAGGAGGATGGCAAGTTCAAGGGCAGGCTGGGCAACTTAGCCAGACCCTGTCTCAATAAAACAAACAAATAGGGCTGATGTAGCTCAGTGGTAGAGCACTTGCCTGCCATGTGTAAGGCTCTGGGTTCCATCCCTAGTACTTAAGAGAAAAAGAGAAAGAAAAAGGTGATGGACTAGTGTGTGTGTGTGTGTGTGTGTGTGTGTGTGTGTGTGTATGTATGTATGTATGTATTTTTGGCACTTGGGATTGAACCCAGGGGCATTGTATATCCAAGCTATATCTCCCTTCCTTCCTTCCTTCCTTCCTTCCTTCCTTCCTTCCTTTCTTCCTTTTGTCTTGCTAAATCCTTAAGGCTGGCCTCTAACCTGTGATCCTCCTGTTTCAGCCTCTCAAGTATGAGGGTTACAGGTGTGTGCCACTGCGCCCGGCTGGACTAGTTTATGTGGAGGAGGACATTTCAAAACAGCAAAGCATTCAGTCTGTGGCAGGGGTATTACTGACTGCTTATAGTTTTATAGTGAGAATCAGCATCAGAAAGGAGCAGCACAAAAAGACTGGAAAATTTCTCCGTTGGCCAGGAAAGAGGAAAAAGCAAGCAAAGGTGCTGCCGAGGAGAGCTGCTGGAGAGGCGAGTGTCGGGATGACAGGAGGATGTCTCAGAGATCTCCGAAATCTTCGAGTCTCTGCCACCCCCATCATGGGCTCTGGGTTGAGAAATGCAAATATGTCTCAAGACCTTCCAGAGCAGAATTATTTCGGAAAGAAGCCTGGGCACCCTGCATGCCAGGACTGCCGGGGATTTGTTTTCCTGTGTTCAGCTGGCTCAGCGCTCCATGGGCACAGCCAGGGTTCTGGTGGACCCGTGCAGTCCGTCCTTGCGGCAGACTGTGGCGTCAGCCGTGTGATGCTGGTTTTGCAGGCGTGTGTAACACAAGAGTTTTAGGCTATGGATGTTTCCACTGAGGTTTCAGAGGAAAGCCTAGAAGGGCAGGCAGTGGGCCGCAGACTCAGAGTCCCTGCAGGGCATACCCAAGAGGCCAGTGCATGGTGGAGCTGTGGGAGTAAGGTGCACTGGAGACGCCAGCAAGGTTGAGGGGCTAGCAGTGCACACGGCCCTCAGTGCCAGCTGCAAGTGGCATGCAAAACCTGTTGTGAGACAACTTCCCAATCAAGACCAATCGGACCAATAATGGTATTAACTGAGATTCTTTATTACTGGCTGACCGGGACTATACAGGGCATAAGACCCAAGTGCAGTAGTTTGCTGCTTTTTAGGGCTCCTTTTATAGAGCAAAACTACAAGCTATAAGCGGGGTGAGAAGTACAGGTTCTCACAGCAGGTTCCCATAGCAGAGGTGGGAAGCCCCCAACGGTTCTTTTTAGCATTTGAGCAAGCCAAGCATAACGAATGTATAGAAGCAAAAATAAGCTGTTAGCACAATGTTGCTACCCATTACCCTGCCAACATCCTGGTTTGATTTTTCCAAGGCAAACTTCCCTGTTCTAGGGCCAGGTTTGGGGTCATTCTGGGTAACAGTATGGAGTCACTCTAGCTAACAAGTTACTCTGGCTAACAAGCTCTAACTACACATCATCACAAACCCATCACAGAGAACTGTTGCTGGAGGTCCAGAGGCAACTGATCCTCAGTCCTCCCAAGTACTGGGGTTGTTACTGGGTGGAAGATTTATCTTCATAAATATTACACACAGCATGAATATTTCTCAAGTCTTGCTTTTCTGCATGGAAAGCATTCAAGCAGAAAGCACCAGTAGGGGGATATAAGAGTTTTAATTAGAGAAATGGTAGCAGCATGTGAGGAAGGCCATAGAGAAAAGCATCTAGAACAGGTTTTCCAGGGTCAAAAATGGTGTGGGACAAAGAAAGTATGCTCCAAAGACGGGGTGTGGAGTGGCCCATTCCCGGGAGTGGGAAAGTGGCAGAGTTTTCCATGTGCGGGTTTTATTCAGTCTTGAAACCTTTCCCCTAACACATATGTATTTGGGGATGTCACTAGCTATTTCCCACCACACCTTAGTACTCTGTGTGCACCTTAGTGACTCTGTGTTGTCTCCGCCCCCTTCCCACAGTGAGGCTCTGCATGGGGGTTTAGCCTTCTCTGCTTTAAGTCTGCCCGAACCTGGCCTATCTGCTAATCTTTAACTAGCTACCTAACAGGATTAGAGGGATGCTGGCTCCAATTTACTAACTATCTTTACATTCCATCCACCTGGCTCTCCATTATTAATCCCAAGAGCCCCTTGGAACCTGTTCTTGTGGAAACCAATTTGCCCTCATTTATTTAAAACTGAGTATTAATTTCAGTTATTAACTACTTGAGCTCTGATTAAGGAAAGTATCCTAGGAACTGTCAGGGAAAGCTATTCTAAAGCTAGAGCGAGCCAGGGCAATTAGCAAGATATTAACCAATAAAGAGGAGGAACAGCGCAGGCGGTGTCTTCATAGACACCCTCAGGGTTGGAAAAGAGCGCCACCTAGTGTCACTGAGCAGGATACCGCTCCCAGTGGCCATAGGCCCTCTATTGCAGGCTGTGAGTGCATAGCCACACCCATCAGCAAAGGACCCTACTGGCTTTCATCCAGTGAAAAATCAGCAGTTAAATCAGCAGTTACTTAGTTACTTGCACCTACATAGGCAGTTCCAAGGTATCAAGTATCTAATGCCTAGAAGCACAATATACCTTGTGCAGGCATTGCTCTAAGGTTTTTCATACTTGTCAGCAATTAGGCTATTTTGTGTGTGTGTGTGTGTGTGTGTGTGTGTGTGTGTGATACTGGGGATTGAACCCAAGGGCATTCTACCTCCAAGCTACACCCCCAGCTCTATTTTTTATTCTTTATTTTGAAACCGGGTCTCACTAAGTTGTGGAGGGCCTCACTAAGTAGCTAAGGCTGGCCGCGAACCTGCAATCCTCCCATCTCAGCCTCACAAGTACTGGGATTACAAGCGTGTGACACCATGCCCAGCTTGCAATTAAGCTATTGATGCTATTGATTGGAAGTGTCAGACTACTACTTCTATGGGCTTAGGGTGAACAAAAAGTGCTGATGGTATCAAGAATAACTTTCCGTCCTTCTTTTGGGACTCTAGGGCATATTAGGGTTTTGATCTTAAATGTGCCCCACAGGCTATGTGCTAACCCAGCTGTGGTGCTATTGGGAGGTATTGGAACCTTTAAGAGGTGGGGCCTAGCAGAGGGAGGTTAGGTCATTGGGGGGGTTCCCTTGAAGGTGATATCGGGACCCCTGCCCTCTCCTGCCTCCTTTTTTGTTTCTGGTCACCATGGTTGAGTAGCCTCCTCCACCACATGCTCCCGCCGTGATGAACTACGCTACCACAAGCCCAAAGCATCAGGGCCAAGTGACCGTGGACTGAAAGGACTGAAACCCTGGGGCAAAAATAAATGTCTTCTTATAAGTCGTTTAGCTCCAGTACTTCTCTTTCACAATAACAGAAAGCTGACTGGCACAGGAATTTGTCACTGCAAAATGAAAATGTACTGGCATAAATGGAAGAGTTTCCTGTGGTTGTTATTTTTTTCTGCATTAGCCCACTGTTGTGGTTTGGTTTGGATATAGAACATGCCCTGGGCTGGGCGTGGTGGTGCATGCTTGTAATCCCAGTACTTGGGAGGCTGAGACAGGAGGATCTGGGCTTGTGGCTAGCCTCAGCTACTTAGTGAGGCCCTCTGCAACTTAGTGAGACCTTGTTTCAAAATAAAGAATAAAAAATAGGGCTGGGAGTGTAGCTCGGAGGTAGAATGCCCCTGGGTTCAATCCCCAGTACCACAAACAAACAAACAAAAATGCCCTGGAAGAACTCATGTGTTGGCAATGCAAAAATGTTTAGAGGTGAAATCATTGAATCAGGGCTCTAATCTCATCAGTGGATAAATCAACGGATGAATTAATCATTTGGATGGATTTACTGGGTGGTAACTATAGGCAGCTGGGGCATGCTGGAGGATATGGGTCACTGGGGGTGTGGCCTGTGGTACTTCCTTGGTCACTTCCTGTCACTCTCTCACTCTTTCTCTCTCTGCCTTTGGCCATTCTCTCTCTGATTCTAGCAGCCATGAGATGAGTTCAGCCTTCCTCCACTGAACTGTGCTGCCACCATGAATTTCTGCCTTGGAGTCGGCTGCCCATGGACTGAACCTCTGACACTGTGAGCAAAAGAAAGATTTCCTCCTCTAAGTTGTGCTTGTCAGGTGTTTGGGTCACAGTGACAGAAAATGGAGCTAATGTTTTCAGAACACTGTTTTAGGAGGACACATATATATTAAGTGTTTAATCTTCACAACAGTTCCATGAGGTAGGCAGAACTATCACTTCCCCCATTTCAAAGGTGGGAATACTGAGAACCAGAGAGGTTCAATGACTTCTCCCAAGATCACACAGCTTTTAAGCAGTAGAGCTGGGATTGTGCATAAAATCTCATGTGGATTGTGCAGCAGACAGGAATGAAATGGGACCTGGCTCATGGCCAGAGGGTAAGCAGCAGATGGCAAAGCACTGTGGGAATCCTTGCCCAACTTCAGAGTGGAGGGTGAGCTGGGCCCAGGAAATAAAGGAGGACTCTCCTGGCTGGACTTCCCTCGTCTCTAACCGTTCTGAGACTCCATGTCCATGGTTAAAGAGGTCTTGCTGGAGCCTGTTCTGCTGCTAACACACTGACCACTGAGAAAACCCAGGAGCGCCGCCCAGAGAATGTGTTTGCCAGAAACTGCTGAGATTCACTGTAAACAAGACCAGTTCCTGCTGCCTGCTCCTTCCAGGGGTACGGGCTCATTCTCCAGATTCTGGGTGGACTCTCCTTGGGGTAATCACCCCACACACTGAAGCAGTCTGAGCTGGACCAGAGAGCCAACCACATGACCCAGGTGGGGAAACTGAGGTCCAGGAGCACATGTGCACAGAGCCAGGCTGTGAAGACCATGTCCCCCGCCACAGCCTCATTTCTGCAGCGCACACAGCCATGCGTCCTGGGAGAGTCACTGGCCACACCTGCTGGCCACAGGCGGGCGCCTCTCTGATCTGCCTCACCAGGCCTCCGCCCAGGCTGCCCCGTGGGTGTGCTCCCCTGCTGAGCCTCCCCAGCCCCTGTGTGGCAGCTGTCCTCGCCCTCCCCACACAGCTAGACAACCCACTGGAGCCCAGCGCCTTTCACCCCCTAGTCTGGGACCCGGGGTGGCAGGGGCTCAGAGTAACCCTGGAATGGACAGGTGAAACACACGTTTGCTGAGTGTTCCCTTTGTGCCAGGTGCCACACCAGGTCTCACCATTCTTTGCTTTAATCTGTGTGACCACCAGGGAGGGTTTCTCCCACTTTCCAGCCCATCCTGTCCCTCCCCGTGACCAATGGCCTCTGCCCTGGACTTGGGGCACCTTCCCGTCCCCAGCTCTGAACACGAGCTGCCCCCCAGCCCTCCCCAGCCAGGTCCTCCTGCAGGTGACAGAGGGGCCGGTCCTGGAGGGCTACGGTTCCGTGGGGTTGACGACCTTGCCCAGGAACAGCATGCTGCGGATGTTGGTGGAATAGATCGCCAGGAGGAAGGGCCGGGAGAAGCTGAGGACGCGCTGGCTGTGCCGGGCAGAGAAGAAGCGGACAGAGTTGCTGGTGGCCGCTGCGGCCTCAGTGCCGGCTTCTCCCACGTCCAGGGTGGCCTTGTGGAAGCTCTGAGAGAGAGATCACAGGAGTCATCTCCCCGACAACTCTGAGGGGACCGGGAGCGCTGGTCACCAGCACCGTACCCCCAGCCCTGCAAAGCCACCTGCTGGGGGCGTCACACACTGGGGGGCGGCTGAGCTGGATGACCTCCCTGGACACACAATAGTGACAGCTGTCCCTACCTGAGCCCCAGTGTGCCTGTGCCATCTCACATACTCATCACAGGATCCTATGCGGTCGCGAGTATTATGTCCACTTTACAGATGAGGACAACTCATTCAGAGACCAGGCGACCT
Organism: Glis glis; assembly: GCA_004027185.1. NCBI lineage: Eukaryota > Metazoa > Chordata > Mammalia > Rodentia > Gliridae > Glis > Glis glis. The sequence goes on from PVJS01002794.1 coordinate 55,397, forward strand.
CCCAGAGCCAAGAGGCAGGACAGGAATTCAAACTCTCAAGCGGGGGCTGAGCCCTCGGGTCTGCCCCACCAGCTGAACTGTAGATCTCTCTCTCTCACCTGCAAAGTCCCCGTACACACCGCCTGGCCCGGTCCACCCTTTTACTGCTTCTATCGTGGCGTGGACCACGCTCTACCTCCATGATCTCTGTGGATGCCTGGAGGTGTCTCTGAGGGCAGGGACTGGGTCGAGGATGAGAGCACGCCCGGCATGTGGCGGGTTGGTTCCTGGATGCCAATGCTTGTGGGTGGCTGGTGAGATTCAGGCTCTGGGACTCTCTGGGACTCCACATGGTGGCAGGGAGACCAGCCGCCACTTAGCCACTTCTGAGTGGTAGAATCCCCCTCAGAGGTTTCCAGGGTTGAGGACCCTCAGTGACTTACTTTAGACAGCCACAGTTTCTGCTGTTCTATGATGCCAGAGAAGTTAGCCTGGTAGGAGAACAGGTCTGTGAAGCCCAGCTTGGGCAAAGTCTGATCCAGCACATAGGAGCAGGAGATGGAGAACTTGGGGAGATGCAATTCTAGCTTTCCCAGTTGCCTGGGGTCCAGGTGTACAGAGTGGGGTGGTGGCAGAGGAAGAGGGAGCAGGCATCAGAGAAACCCAGGTGTGCAACCTTGACCTCAGGAGCAGCAGTGACCACAGGAGGCTGGCCCAGGCAAGGGCGGAAGCCACAGAGCAAGGGACTGAACAGGGAAGACAGGGCAACTTCCTGGAGGAGGCAGCCTTGGTGGATCTCAGTTTGGTTTGCATCAAGGACATTGATTCTGTCCACAAAAGCAGATATCGCCTTGGCATGCGTGTGTCTATCTGATCCTGAGCAGATTATCTGAGAAGGTAAAAATCCTTCTGATCCAAAGCTCCAGGGAGGGATAAGGTTTCTGCTTTTCAAGGTCCAGCTCTGTCCTCTCCAATCATGACTCCAGCCCACCCCGGCTTCCATCCCACCAGGCTCTCTGGGTGCACTGAGAGCCAGTGCAGTTCCAACCAAAGTGCAGGTTGAACCCACAGCCAAGTCTGAGCACACTCTCCCACCTCCCACCTCACCTCTGCGCCGCTCACTCCCACCCAGAGCCACAAGCATGGAGCATCTTAGAGTTGCAGTGGGCTATGGGGCCATGGGGAGGAAAGGCTCTGGTAAGCTAATGAGCAGGTATCAAGGGTTGTAGCAGGCCTGCGTGACCCATTATTTGGCATCTGACTGCTGACAGCTTTTATGCGTCATCCCTCTCTGGGCCCCTTCTGCATCACTCCTGGGTCTGCAGCTGAGAAGGCCCAGGGCCCTCCTCCAGTGCTGGTGGTGAGTTCAACCCATGCTTGGGAATGTTCACCTCCATCCCATCCTGCCCATCACAAAACCCCAAGACTTGCTGGATGCAGTGGCACATGCCTGGAATCCCAGCTACTCAGGAGACTGAGGCCGGAGGGTCACAAGTGTGAGGCCAGCCTGGGCAACTTAGTGAAAGCCTCCCTCAAAATAAGAAATTAAAAGATTTGGGGGTGTAGCTCAGTGGTAGAGCACTTGCCTAGTATGTGCAAGGCCCTTGGTTCAATCCCCAGTGCTAACAACAATAACAACAACAACAGCAGATAAGACAGTCTTCTCTTTTTAGTTTTTTCAAGCCATTTTCAGAACAGCTTGTAAAGTTGATCCAATTCTTCCCAGACAGCCCCAATATGTGAGTCTTAAGCTTTTTTACGCTGATGAACATAAATGAAAAAATTCTCAACAAAATGCTAGCAAGTTGGATCCAAGGACACATCAAAAAGATTACATACCATGATCGAGATTTATCCCAGTGATCTAAAGGTGGTTTAACATACACACATTGAAAAGCATGATCCACCACATCTTCAGAACAAATGACTAAAGTCACATGATTACCTCAGTAAATGCAGAAAAAGCATTCGATAAATTCAACATCCATTCATGGTAGAAACTACCAACAAATTTGCTGTAGAAGGGACACACCTCAACACAGCTAAGGTTACATATGACAAGCCTTCAGCTAACATCATATGAAACAGGGAAGTGTTGAAAGCATTTCCTCTGAGATCAGGAGCAAGACAAGGAAGTCGACTTCTACCACTCTTGTCGAACATAGTCTTGAAAGTCTCAGTCAGAGTAATGAAACAAGAGAAAGAAACAAAGGGCATCCCAATTGCAAAGTAGGAAGTCGAATTATCCCTGTTTGCAGACGATTTGATCTTATATAGCAAAAAACCTAAAGAATACACACACACACACACACACACACACACACACACACCAAAAAAACCTTCAAGAACTGATAAATTCATCTGCAGAATGAGATTGATATAAGAAATCAGTAGCATTTCAATAATACCAATAATGTATTAGGTGAAAAAGAAATTTAAAAAGCAATCCTATTTATGATAGCTAAACAACAACAATAACCTAGAAATAAATTTAACCACAGGGGTGAAAATAACTCTGCAATACACTCTAAGTCATTAATGAAAGAAATTGAAAATGATATCATTAGGAAGACATCTCATATTCTTGGATTGGAAGAATTAATATTGTTGAAATGCCCATGGATTCAATTCAATGCCTGTCAGAATGCCAGTGATATTCTTCACAGAAATAGAAAGAAAAATCTCCTAAAATTTGTATGGAGTCAACAGAGACCCCAAATAGCCAAAGAATTCCTGAGGAAAAAACACCCTGTGAGAGGTAGGTCTTCATACCCTCAGTCTGGAATCACTCTAGGTGATGCAGGGTATTCAGATATCCAAATGTTATGGCTAGATACAGAATGTCCCCTGAAGAGCTCAGGTATTCATGTGCAGAGCTGATATAATTAAGCCTTGAGAGATGTAATCTCATCAGTGGATAAACCCATTGCCATGGATTTATTGGGTGGTAACCTAGGCAGGTGGGGTGTGGCTACAGGAGGTGGGTCATTGGGGATGTGGCTTTAGAGACTGTGTTTGTGTCTTTGAATCCCCTTGCTTGCTCTCTTGCTTCTGGCCTCCATGATGTGAGAGCAGAGCCCTTGCTCTCTCTCTCCCTCTCTCTGCTTCTTACTGCCATGTCCTGAGCTCTGCAGACCTGGCCTAACATGGACTGAATCCCTGAAATCTCCAGAACTGTGAGCAAATAAACCTTCCTTCCTCTAACTTGTGAGGTGGTCAGGGGTTTTGGATTACAGCAGCAAGAATGCTGACTGAAATGCCAGTGGAATTTGAGGAGACTGCAGGGCTCCATGCAGGTAAACCCAAGAGCACATGTTCTTGTTTGCGGAACAGTTTGGCATCTATTGATTAGACTGAAACACGTGAGCTTGCTGATACTGCACCATTTTGAACTAAATACAACAATTTCATATGATCCAACCCACCACTGTATATCCACCTTCATCCTGTGAATGGATAGGTGCAGATGGCAAGATTAGCATTCACAGGACAAGAAGACTGGAGAGTCCAGGTAGCAGGCCTGTCCGCAAAGGCCCAGTGGACTTCTGGCTCAGCAGCACTTCAGCAGGGGTTTGGAGGATGAGGCAGAGCCACGTGGCCCTGACGACCAGGGCTGCTCCTGGGATAGACTAATATCAGGCCTACAAACCTGTAGTTGTCCTTGGAAGACCATGGGAAGGCTATGGGGCTATGGAGGAGGGGCATGTGGCTCTTGGCAGAGCCCAGCCAGGGGCGTCAGATATGGGTCATGGGAATTGATAGGTGCTGTACTTTCTGGCCACAGCTGAAGAATTCTTGTCATGACATTTCAGAGTCACCCACAGCACCATGGCTATATGTCTAGGGAGGAGAAAGGGACACAGGATAAATGGACTTGGAACCCAATTGTGCTGGTGAGTTTGAAGAGGAGACAGAGACCAAGACTCAGGACCCTCTTGCTCATTGGGGAGATGGCCCTGCTTCTAAAGGGAGCCCTGTGAGGCTCCTGAGCAGGGATGGAGTGACAAGGACAGCATCTGTGTCCTGGTCCACCCCTGGAGAAAGGGCTCTACAAACAACCTCCTGCAACCATTCCCAAGAAACACTGTGTGAGATGTAGGGGCCAGGCCTGGGGAGGTGACAAAGTGAGATGAGAAGGGGACATGGTCCTCTCCCTTCCACGGCAGGAGATGCTGCCCGATGCCGGAATGTGAGCTGGCAGCTCTGGGAGCACCAGGAGGGGCAGTGTCGGGTGGGCGTGGTCAGCCTTGCAGGGGAGGGACTCATCGTGGGCAGTGTGAGGAGGGTTTGCAGGGGAACTGGGGACACTTGGTGGGTCCTGGGGAGTCGAGCTGGTATTGAACCACACCATCCCCCTCAGGATTCCAGATGGGACTGGAATTTTGGGGCACAGAAGGCCCAGTGTCCACAGGATGAGGTCTCAGCCAGAGTCCTCATGGTCCGCATGGGCTGTACCGCACAGGCCTCTTACAGATGTTACCGCAGACGCTGAGAGAGGCTGTGGCACGGAGCCCTCAGAAACCCCAGGATGCAAAGAAGGACAGACACCGGGGAGTGAGGGATTGCAGGCCAGGCTCAGGTGTGCACCAGGCCGACCTTGTTTAATGTCATTCAGGGAGGGGCGCAGCCTGGAGGGAGGCACTGAGGCCTGAGCGCAGTTATTCTTGTGTGGGGTTCACTACTTTGCCTGCAAAGAGGGGAAAGTTGGTGTATTCGTCCTTGATGATGAGGAGAAAAGGCCTGTTGAAAGTGATGCGGGGGACTTCGGACCAGGCGCTCTCGCTCTCGTGCACAGTTATGGCCGTTGGGGCTCGTGTCTCCACTTCATCAAAGGTCAGCACAGCCTTGTGAACAGCCTGGAGGGGACAAGCAGAGGCGGCTCAGAGGAGGTGCCGCCCTCTCCAAGCTGCAGCAGCGCCCAGGTGGGAGCCTCACCCCTCAGGGTCTCCGAGGCCCTTCCTCTCCCTGGAAGTCCTGCCCATCCCGGCCCCACCCTCCTGGCCACACAGCCCTTTCCCCAGGCTCAGCCTCTGCCTGACATGGCTGCCCTCTCCCCACTACCTTCCTGACTCCATCTCTCATGCCCTCGGATACAGGGCACGAGAACATGAACAGCCACAGCTTCAGGAGGCCATTAGCCCTCAATGTCTCCTCCACACCTCTCTCCTTCCCAGGGTGCGGGTACGAGCTCCGTGGGACAAGACTCTGGGGGTCACCTTGACACTGCCCTGACCCCAAGAGGGTGCAGCACACAGAGAACTGAGGTCGTTTTTGTTCCCATTTAATTTTCCTGAACAGTGGTCTCTGGTTGAATTCACTCATAATTCAGAATTGGGGGTTTACCCCTCGCTGTAAATCTCACACACAGAAGTTTCCAGATCATTCTCTGTAGTTACTAAACCTAAGCCTCTTTCCATAAACATGGATAAACTGAGACTCAAGGACTCAAAGGCCCTGGGAAAGGGTGAAACCGAGTCAGCGAGGCCCCTGAGGGTCAGTGTGCACCTGCCCCTGTGGTGTCAGCAGCACAGGAAGCCACCACCCAGCTCTGTCCTCGGACCCCGTGCGTCCTAGTGACCACTACACCTGGGAGGAGCTCTGCCTGCAGCTTGCTGGGTGCCTGCAGCTTCCTCAGCTCATGTCTCAGCTCTGGGCCCCACACCCCTGCAGACACCTGGGCCCACGCCATCCTCGGGTGGCCTCACCTTGGAGAGCTTCAGGGGCGCTCCCTTCGTGACCCCCGACAGGTCAGCCTCGTTGCTGAAGACCTTGGTGATGCCCAGCGTGCTCAGGACAGACTTCAGATCGTAGGTTCCAGAAATGGACAGTTTGGGGAAGTACACGTTGGCAGACCTGGCAAGATAGGAAGAAAAGGAAGGGGTTTCCAGCATTTCTGGGGTTCTGCTGGGACCCAGCATGAGAGACTGTTTCCTCTCCTGGTTTTTCTCCCACTAGTGCCCTGTCCTCACCGCAGCAGGAGGGAAAGTCGCCTGGGCTTGTTGGATCAGCCTCCTCCACACCTGGTGTGGGAACGTGGACAAGGACAGTCCCTCCTGGACCCCTCCCTCCACTGTCACCCTAGCCTGGAAGCCCATGCCTTGGTCCTGAGTCCTGACCCAGCATGTAGGGGCATTGCTGTCCCTGCCCCAGGCACTGGCTGATGGACAGGGGTGCTGTCCAGGAGCTGAAGAGATGTCCTTCAGGACAAGGTCTCAGCCTGCCCTCCACTGGTCGCTGGCCCTTCACAGAGGCTGGCCAACACTGATGCAATTGGACATGGGTGTTTCTGGAAGCAGGTCGTGCACAGTAGCTGTGGCCCAAGGGCCGGTGTCCACCCTCCCCAGCCACTCGGTCTGGGCAGCTCCTGGGTATTCACTGGACTGGGAGTCACCTCATGTCAATGTGTCTGAGGACATTTTCAAAGTGCTGGTGGGTCAGTCTCTCCTCTAGCTGCTGCATCTTCCCTGGGTCGGGCAGGATGGAGAAGGCGGTAATATCGCCCAGGTAGTGCTGTACCAGCACCCAGCTGGACAGCTCCTCGTCCCGGTGCAGGTAAAATCTGCCCAGAAGGTTGAACATGGGCACCTTGATGGTTGTCTTCTCATCCACATGGAAGTCTTCTACGATATCACGCTTAGCCTGGAATTCCTCATTCCATTTTCCTGGAGAGAGGGAAGGGGGGCATCAGCCAGGGGTGGGACGAGGCTTAGGTAATCGCAGCAGCGGAAAGGAGCCCTGAGCCCCTGTCACAACATGCTCCTCTCTGAGCCTCAGCTTCCTCGTCTGTACAATGGGATTAAAATGAAACCATCAGGCTGTCTTAGGGTTTTTGCGGAAATAATTTGAAGCGGGAGGAGAATCTAGAATTTTGATATACTCAGACTGATTTGTGACAGCCCAGCTCCAGAGAGGCAGCATGTCTATTTGCATTTTATGCTTATTTGCTGGTAGCCTGGGGATGCTCACGAACACTAATGGGATGACGAGAAGCCCGTAAGTCACACCTGGGCACCTCTTCACTGGAGGCTTCTTGTCCCCTGCAGACGGGCGGTTCAGTCTACATTTAGGACCAGCATTCTAAGCACACCCAGGTCCTTGTTCAGGACCTGCACATGCAGTGCAGAGGCCTGGGCAGCTCCCCTGTCCTGTAGAATAGCACCGCACCATCAAGACAGGCAGAGTGAGCAGGTGCCCCGACACCTTTTTCTCATCGGACAGGAGGAGGCCATGGGGCTGGGAGGGGATGAGACCTGCCCCAGGTCACTGCAGAGCGGCCCTTGGGTTATGCTGGCTGTGGCCTGGGCGCTCTGCCCTACAGGGCTCTGCCCAGGAGCAAGGGGGTCAGGTTGGGGAGGAGGCTGCCCTTAGTCTGGACTCCCACTGCCCTCCTCCAGGCTGTTTCCCTGGGGCAGTGGAAGTTGCCTGAGAACTTGGGGACCCGTGTGGTGGGGTGGGGGTCCTGACCTTCTGACCACTCAAGGATCAAGGTTAGTTGATTAACTACTATGTGCCACATACAATTCTATGTTCTGAATAATTTGATTAATGCTTTCAAACTCTGACAATAATGGTATTGTTCTGTCTGAGATAAGATAGGATAGTCATATCCCAAAGGGGTGAGGTGGCTTGTCCAATGTTATGGCTAATGAGTGGTGGAGGCGGGATTTGAACCCCAATCTTGCACACTGCAAAATGGACACTCTTCCACAACTCTGGAGTGGTCCAACGTATGTTCCATGAAACACTACTCCCTCCACACCATCTGTTGCAATTTACATTTCTTGCTATCTAGAAAAGAGAAAACATTCCATATTCTATGCCCACCCCTCCCAGGGATTTCCAATGAGCATTGGGACAATAAAGGCTCTGACTAGTCCTGCAGAGAAAATGATGATGACTGGATTTAACTCATCCTCCTCCAATCTCACAGGCTCAATGGTAACGATTCAATGGTTTCCTAGAGGAAAACTGAAGAAGCCAGATGGAGATGCCCCGCCCTGTCTCAGTCTGCATGGTCAAGGGAAGGTGAAGAGACAGAAGACTGGGGCCATGTTGGGGGGTTCCACTGGAACCAGCCGAGGCTGGCGGTCCCCCTTACCATGGAAGGTGATGTAATTCACCAGCGCCAGAGCTGTGTCTTTCTCCAGATCTTTGACCAAATTCATTACTGTCCCTTGGGATTCCCGCTCCACCTGATCGTTGATCTCTTTCACGGCGCCACTGGTGTCCCCAAAGTTGATGGAGATGGCTTCTGAGTGGTACAACTTCTTGACATCTTGCACGAACTTCTCCTCCAGTCTGAGACTCTCATTGATGAACAGGCTGCTGCCCGTGGTCAGCTGGAGCTGGTGGTCCGGCGGCCGGAAGGTGCGGGGAAGATGTTGGAAGCACTCGTAGATCTTCGCCTCGGGGATCTCGGTGAGGTTGAAACCCAGGCCCTCCAGCATCTGGGTGTGAGTGTCACCCTTGGCCCCCAGGGACAACATCGCAATGGCGGCAGTGATGCCCACCGGGGAGAATAAGATGTTGGTTTCTGACCCAGTGGCCAGTCCCCGGTAGAAGGCAAAAGCGAGGTCTATGACTTTATAGGAGATATTGTGGCAGGCTAGATGCTCCTCGTGCCCGTGCTCATGGTCAGAGGCATCCAGCTCCTGGGTGTCTTCTGCCTGGGTGCTGGGGACCAGACAGCACACACCTGCCAGCAAAAGGAGGCCCCATGAGATGGAGGATGGCATTGTCCTGCAAGACAGAGAAGGGAGGGCCACGCCTAGAGTATGGCCCATGAGGACTGACCAATGACTGATACCATGTCAAAGCATTACATTTAAAAAAATTAATTAATTAACTAATTAATGAATGGTCCTGGGGATGAAACCCAGGGGTATTCTACCTCTGAGCTACACTACCAGCTCTTTTTTTTGAAATAGGGTCTCACTAAGTTGCTGAGGGTCTTGCTAAGTTGTTGAGACTGGCCTCCAACCTGCGATCCTCCTGTCTCAGCCTCCCTAGTTCTAGGATTATAGGCGTGCACCAACAGGCCTGGCTCATGACGGTTTATTAAACATCTGCAGTGTGCCCGGCCTGAGTCAGGCACTTTCTACGTCATCATCTACATCCGTGTGATGGTCAGGGTTTGCTGCCTCTGAGACTCATGTTGCAGTTCCATCCCCATTGAGTGGTATGAAGAGAGTAGACTAGATAGGTCCATGACTTATCTAGTCCTAGATAAGGTCATCAAGGTACAGCCCATGAGTGACTCCGTGTGGCTTCATAAGATGAGAGACCAGAAGAGACACACGCCTGAGCTCTCTGTCTCTCTCCATGTGATGCCCCGCGCTGGCTCAGGACTCAGCCCGCATGAAGGCCATCCCCAGAGAGGGACACTTGACCATGTACCAGAGTTGTGAGCCCCAATAAATCTCTTTTCATTATAACTTACCCAGTCTATGGTATTGTGTTATTAACAAGAGAAAAATGTACTAAGACATCACCATTGGAAAAACATCAGAAAAATAACCAAACATAGATGGTGCTGTTAGCCCTCTACCAAACACTGTCCTGAGCTCTCACAGGTAACGACTCCTGGCTTCATGTCACAGTCCTGCGAGGGGAACGGCTACTACCCTCCATGGACTGATACGGAGCCAAAGCCCAGAGGAGTTAGAGCGCGCGTCTCAGGTCAGCCAGCGAGCAGAGTAGCAGGACGGAATCCCGCACAGGCAGTCTGCATCCTGAGCCCACGTGCTCGCCAGCTCCACCCAAAGCTGCTGTGACCTTGAGTGCTATGACACTGTCCTCTTACAAAGAGGAAACTGAGGCATGGGACTCATAAGGGAGTTGCCCAAGGTTACCCAGCAGGTGGGTTGGACCAGATTCAGGAAGGACTTCTATGCATCAGAAAACTTATTGTTCCCCATTATTTAATGGACAGAGAAGCTGCTGCCCAGAGAGGGCAGGATCTTGGGACATGACACACAGCCAGAATGTGTGATCGCACCCTGCCCGATGCCCGCCTGGGCTCCCCGGATTCCACACACTTCGTGCAGTTCCGTCTTCTCCCAACTAAACTGCCCTCGTTTATAGGCCCCTTGAGCATGGATCTGATTCATGTCTGAGTTCTGTGACATTCCTGTCCTGGGAGCTGTCCAGGGCACTGCCTTGGGCCCTGAAGCAGTCATAAACACTCCCTCAGTTTCAAGAGGTGTCTTGTTCTCTCCATTCTACAGGATGGGGAAGGGAGGCTCAGAGAGGTTCAGTGACTCCCTCAAAACCACACAGCAGCTCAAACTGATCTGGGGACAGACTGGTCCCCACTTCTAGTCAGGTGCTCTGTGGGCAGCAGGGGCGGTCCCCTGTAGCACTGCCTCCCTGAGGTTGGCACCTTGGCTGCTGCTCAGAGCTGGGCACCGAGGATAGCAGGGCTCCTGGTTCTGGCAGCGTGGACATGCTGGGCTGGGCCATGCTTTCCTGCATGTGTGTTGGGGGGGGGCACTGCTGCTTGTTTAGCAGCATCTTAGAAATACTAGACGTTTGTGGCAAATTTCAACCCCTAGGTGTGACAATAAAACTGTCTCCAGATGTTGCTGAGTGGCCCTTGTGGAGTCCCCTGGAAGCCTGGGTGGCTTTGGCCTTTAGAGTCAGTGCGACTCACCACAAAGATTGAAACTTTTCTGAACCTCATCTTCAACATGGACAAGTTGGGGGTGGGGTGCATTTGCTGGTAGAGCACTCCTCTAGCATGCACCAGGCTCCGGGATTCATACTCAGCACCACAGGAAAGAAAGAAGGGAGAGAAGGAGGAAGGGAGGGAAGGAGGAAAGGAAAGAAGGAAGAAAGTGATGGGGATTGGGCCTGCAATGATTGCTAATAGGTATCAATTGCTAATAGTGAGAACAAGCTCTCATACTCAGAGAGAACAATAAAATCCTTTTCTCTGTCTCTAAGTTGTCAGCCGAGAGCTGCAGCCAAGGTTGACCTTGGTCAGCTAAAAGTTGGCTGTTAGTTCAGCTAAACACTGAATGTTGCAGGCACAGACACAGGCAATTAGAAAAGAATTATAGACTTTCACAGCAGCTAAGACTAACATTAAAAGATGAAAAAGCAAGCTATATTAGCCCAATATTATTTACTAATAACACAAAATAGTTATAGTCCCAAATCCTCCATACTTTAAAAGACTATATTCCTGTTTATTTTCTTTCCTTTATTATAAAACAAGTTTTCAACATAATAAGTAACTTCTAGCAGATAGAGATAAGGAGATGCTGAGAACTCACCAAGGACACAGTGATGTCAGCCCCTGCGAGGATGAACAAAGAAGGCTGACAAGAAGGACTTACACAACAGAGATAACTGACAGAATTGCACCTGCTTTTGGTGGGAAAAGAAGATTATTGGGTAAGAATGATGAAAAACAAGAGATAACTGATTCCTATAAAAATTGTATATGTTCAAAGGCATCAGCGCCTTACTTTCAAGGCACTCCACTGTGTCACCTCTGGCGTAGTGCTTTGCTTACTCTGTCCCCCGTTTCTGTATTAATAAAACTTTGCTCAAGCAATGGTAGTTCTGGCTAACTTTTTCTAAACTAGCTAAGAACAAGAACACACGGTGTCGCTCCAAACAGTATCAAAAGGAAGGAAGAAAGGAAGGAAGGAAGAAAGGAAAGAAAGAAATTTACTATAAAATGGGGATGTTGGGGGAATTAAATAAAACAAATGCAGACATCAAACTTACACCCAGACGTGACCTGAGAGGGCGGCTCCTGGGCAAGAGGAGGGGGTTTTGCAAACTGGCAGCCTTCAGCACAATGAGAGGTGAGAGACAAAGCCATTAGCCCAGATAAGAAAGAGAGAGGAGGGGACGGGAGGACAGCCAGGTTATCTGAGGGGGTGCATATACCTTTCCTGGGGGACCAGGACTTCTCACCAGGAGTTCCAGGGCAGAGCTGGGAGATACTGAGGCAGGCAGGAGGCTCAGGAGGAGACTGGTGGAGAAGGACTCACTGAACAGAGCCCTCGGAGGCCACAGGAGGCTTGCGGGCTGGATGCACTCCGCTCTCCGTCTGTCCCTCTCCCTCACCCTCGTGGATTTATAGGCACTGCAAGGGGCATGGGGACACTCAGTTCCCATGCAATGGGGAATCTTCTGTGCTGGAAATGAGCCTGGGGTGCCTTGAAGCCTGGCCAGGTGTCTACCTGCAAGCTGCTGCCACCTGAGGCCTGGCTGTCCTCCTCCGATCTGTCTCAGTTCAGCGGAACCAGCTGGCACCAGGCCTTCAGGAAGGGCAGGTGGAAGGAGCCTGGTAGCCATGGATCCCGGGGAGGAGTTAGTAAGATGTAGGCAGAGAGAGAGAAGGTGCTTTTGTTTGCTTATACTTTAAATGTTATTTCTTGCTAAATAAAATCTTTCTCCAAGGCCTGCACTTTCTACAGTCCCATGAGGAAGGAGGGAGCTCTCTCGAGACATAGGAAGCACCCTGAGCCCACATAGTTATTACCATCCACATCTGTTCCTCGTGTCAACCTAACTACCGGAGAGGCTCTCTTAGTGTTATAGTTAGATATGAAATGTCCTCTAAAGAGCTCACTTACTCATGTTTGGAGCTGATGTAATTGAGTCATGAGGGTTGTAATCCCAGCAGATTTATTCAGGTGGTGGCCAGGGTGGGCAGGGTGTGGCTGGAGGGGGTGGATCCCTGAGGGCTCAGCCTTGGAGGTGATATGTGGTTCCTCCTCCTCCTGCTCGCTCTCTCTCTTGCTTCGGACCTCCATGATGTGAGGAGCACAGCCCAGGTGCTCTCCCTCTCTCCACCTCCTGCCGCCATGATCTGAGCTCCACGGTCCCCAGCCTCACATGGACTGAACCTGAAACGTAAGAAAATAAATCTTCTTTCCTCTAAGTTACGTGTCAGGTCTTTAGATTATGGCTGTGTGAATGCTGACCTGAACGCTGAGGAAATGAGTTTTTCAGAGGTAGGTTGGGCGTTGGAAGGGGGGATCTGCACTCACTGGCCGCTATGAGCACGTTCAGGGCCAGGCGAGGGGGCCTCGCGAGGAGCACACATACGTGATTTTGAACCAAGTGAGCACTGTCTGCAGGGTCATCACAGGAGTCGGCACTGGGCCTGAGTGGACACGGGCCTCAGGCAAGTGTCCCGGCACAAGAGGCCCCTGTCCCTCATGACTCCTGTAACAAGCTGCAGCTTCGAAAACTTTCTTCTGATATTTCCTGTTATCAGGCAAACAGCATCCAAGGGCCCGTGGGCCTGCCTCCCTAGGCTCCATTTGGTTAGGTTTTGACACAAGTGACTCCATTTTGAGTCTAACAATTTCTACACATGTAATACACACACACTCAGACATACCCATTAACAGACATACACATATATAGACTCACACAAATACACATAGTTATACACACATAAATACAGACACGCATTCAGGAGTGTGCACACACATGTGCTCTATGGAGCCCTGTCTCTCTAGGCCACACAGACACCTGAAAAGGTCACCCACTCACCTGGTGGCCTGGGCCTGGAGGGGGAGAACAGGGCTGAGGTGATGTGAGCCATCACTGGGTGACAGTGTGTGCCCTCAAGGTGAAGATGGAGATTCTCTTCTTACCTTGTCAGTGAGAGCAGTGAGGCGCAGGAGAGTGACTTGTCACCATCACACAGGCCCAGAGCACTGAGCCTGCCTTCGGGCCAGGGTCAGGCCCTCCTCCAGTGATGGACACCAGTCCACCTTGCCAACAACAGCCTCTGACATTCCCCAATCACCAATTTCTCTCTCTGACCTGCAGTTTCCCATGTGTAATGAAACGGGTAATACCCGCCCCCATCTCCCCTGCTGGGGAAATAGCTTTCAGGACAGTCCTTCATGAACTATAAAGAATGGAAAAAACTGGGAGCCACTAGGACTGGGCATGATAATCAAAACTGTCTACTCCCCCTCCCCTGGGAGGAGCTCTCATTACTGGATTGTCAGCAGTTTGTTTTATTTCTTTTTCATGGGCTCAGAGGGAAAAGACCCCTGTGTCCTTGGCCAGGGAAAGAGTGGGCTACTGGGGGCTGACGAGGTGGGGAGAAGCCAAGTGTTCTACCAAGGGAGGCTCTCAAAGCCCAACAAGGATCCTGCCACCTCCCTTCCCAGCGCTTCTCCCCCTCTTCCAGCAAAGCTTCCTCCCTGGGGGCCCAAGGCCTCTCTGATCAGAACAGGTGACATATGACATAGAAACTATCACAAAGTGTCTACAGGTGACCTAAAACTTGTCCCTGGGGCCACGCACACAGGTCACTCCTGAAATCATGTTTGCTATGGAATATGCCTGCTGGCTGAGGTCTATGCTCAGGTCTGCAGTTGCCTATCACCTGCAGGGCTTCCTATTGGGGGGCTGTGAGTCTGCACCCCTCCAGGAGGTATACCAGCATCCCTGGTCCAGCCCTGGCCCCAATGTGCCCACTCTCAGGATAACGTCCACATCAATTTCTCCCCATCCCCTGAATGACCCCAGGTCGTCCGGCACCCAGATCAGATTGGTTGATAACTAATGTGCACACATCATTCCTGAGCTAGTTTCTTGCCGTAGTAACCATTGGAAAGGGGCGCTAGCCAGGGCACCACCCCTAGAACATTCTTTATGGAATCCACAATCTTGATTAAAGTTTCGTGGTTGGCTAAGCGTGAGCACTAAGAAGGCATTGTACACTGAAGAAGCCTGACAGCTCGCATTTTCCCATCTTGCAATTAGGAAACCTAAGCAAAGGGGGAATTAATGCAATGCTCAGGCTCCGCGCTAAGTGGGGATTCCCGGTTCTTTCTGCTTTGTTACATTGCTCTTAGGATCTTCAACTAAAATTTTAGTGCTGAAAGTTACCTTAGAAACAAAGGCAGTTGCATTAATAAATCTCAGAATTTATTTTGAGAGCACTATGGATTAAACAAAGTGTTGTTTTTTTTTATATTTTCAAACCTGTAATTACCAAAGTAAATAAACAACTCTGGAGTACAAAATGAAAGTACCTTATTGTTTTAAAGGTGCAAAAGCAAGAAAATATAAACACATCCATATTTTAAATAGTTGTTAGTGTGGTAAGTAAATGCCATTTAAGAACATTTTTAATAGAAAACTGATTTATAAGTGAATTTACAAAAAAAATCAATGTTTAATACCACCTTTAACTATAAATAACCTAAAGGGAAAAAAAAATTGTCCTCTATCCTGATTTTGCTTCAACATCTATGTCTTCTGCTTCTTGCCTTTCAGAGAAAACATTGCATTGTAAGGCTGCCATCTTTTTGGACAAGGGCAAAGATCAAGATGTTCCTTAATGTCACCTCTTTCCATACAAGTCTGTGTGGAAGGAAAACCAACTTCCCAGAAATTCTCTGGTGTGTTTGGTGGAATGTAGCGAAATTGGTGTCTTGAGCAGGAAGCTAACTTTTCTCTTTCTTCTGCTGGCATATCTGCATAATAGATTTCACATTCCTTACATGTGTGCCCAAGCAATTTTCTTCTCTCTTCTTTTTTCTGAACCACCTCAATATGAGGAAAATTTTGTAAGCTTGTCTTTCTCTCGCCATCTTTGAAATATGGCTCCACAAATGCTTTCTGCTTGACTTTATCTTGTTTATCACCGTGTATGTTTGGTTTCTTTGTGGTAGTGGACAATTCCTCCTCTTCATCTGCTACCTGGGGAAAATGATCTACCAAACAGGATTTGTATTCTTCATGTGCTGTCCAATCAAACATGTCTTCCAGGCTGTCATTCATTATTCTCTCTCCATTTGGAATTTTTTCTTTTTGTTCTTGCTTCTTCATTTTTAAAGCACGGTTTCACTGACCAACGTACAGTCTATGTCTACTGTCTCGCCTCCTAATCTTGACTGACTGCCATCCTTGGTCTCTATTACAGTAATATCCATTTTATACTGAGAAAGGTCTGCTCCTGGATCTATACTCCACTGAATATTTTCAAAGGATGCATGTTGGTTGTTTTGCAAAGACTTTGTTTTAGCAATTCTACATGGGTTTAACTGAAGGATTGATGCAAGTTCACATCCTCCATGGACTGACCTGGTTTTAATTTTTATTGGCTCATTAGAACCAGTACCCTTCATGTCATCAAAAACATTCTCTGTCTCTGAACTTTCCTGTGGACATAGAGGAACTTTGAAGACAGGATTTTCTTCTTTTATCTGTAGCGGGGCTTTATTGTCTGGCGAGGATTTACTCAAGGACTGGAAGATACACTCCTGCAAACAGGGCTCCTCTGAAGAATCTTTGGGTAACACGCAGCCCCCATCCAAGGCCTTACGGACTGATGAAGAGCTTTTTGGAAGGGGCTTAAAAGCCTCGTAAAGAGTCACTTGTTTAAATCTGCTTTTAAAGGTCTCGCTTGTTTGGCTTTTCTCTTGACACTGAATAGCTGAAAATCGATCAGACAGATCCAGAGGTTTATCCACCCCATGGTCCCCATTCATGGAGAACTGACTCTCCACTGGAAAAGGAAAAGCATTTTCTTTATCAAAAGCGGCTTGGGGGCAGCTTGCTTCATGCTCACTTTCTTCCTCAGTTTTCTTCCTTTTGGATGTTCTGCCTCCCAGTGATTTCAGGGGCACCGAATGTTTATCAGTGATAGCATCTTTAAGGCGATTGGTACTATTCTGTTCACTTATGGATTCACTTATATTTTTAAGTATCTGCTTATTAGAAGATGACTGGTTAATGATCGTATCCACTTCAGATCCAAGACTATGTGTGAAAAGGGCACTATCTTCAGATTTTGACCTAGTTTTCTCTGATCTAGAAACAGAAGTGTTGCTCAAAGGGGCTGTCTTCAGATGGGGTTTTTTCCCAGTGTCTAACAGAGAAGAGGACAAACTTGTATTTGAGCCCAAACTACTCTTCACATTAGCGGTAGCTCCGAATACAGGAGATGACACCCGAGTACTCGATTCTTCTCCAGGAGGAGTCTCGGAAGTAGAATCTGAAAATCTTCAACTATCTTCACCATTTCTTGTAGATTCCTCAAAAGGCTGTTTCTTGTGATCGCCTTCCAGAGCGTGGTAGAGCTTATCACCAAGAGGGCTCATGGGACCTTGAGATTCAGGTTCTTCTTGAACACTAAGTCCAAGTGTTTCAGCAACAACTGTAGCCAAATTAAAAGATGACTTATCAGTGGGATAACAGTTTGTTCCATGTGTTTTAGTCATTGGAGCTTGACTTTGATTACAAGTGTCAGCTACTAGAATTTCATTTTCATTAGGCTTATGCTGCGGATGAGATGAAGCCTTGGACAGTTTTCTTAATTCATTTGTACAGAGAGAGTGCTCCAATTTGCTCTGTGTTTTCTCTGTGTATTGGACATGGAGATTCTCCTTTCTTTGTAGGTGGTTAATGCCAGAAAACGAGAAAGCTGTTATGGGTGAATCTGGAATAACGTTTTCCTCACATTCAAGCTCGGTGGCTTCGCGCTGTCGATCATTCTCTATTTTCTGCTGCAGTTGTTCAGAAAGCTTTTTATTTTCTTCCTGAAGAGTATTCTTTTCATTCATAAGCTCCGTAATAAGTTTAAGATTCTGTTGTCGAATATTTTCAAACTCTTGCTGCTTTTTCCGCCTATGTTCTTCAGTTACTGCACAATGATCACATAATCCTGCTCTTAATCGATCTTCCAAAACTTTAATGGTTTCATGAAGGACTTTTTGTTGCTCTCTCAGCTGTTGATTTTTGGTGAAGAGTTCTTCTAGTCTTTGCGCATCTAAAATTCTTTCCTTTTTCAGTTTGGTTACTTTTACTTGTAAACCTTGTACTTCTTTATCATGATACTCTTTTAGTTTTGTCCAGAGTTCCTTAAAGTCATTAGATATATCTGCAGAATTAGGGCTTCCACAACTGCTTCCAGAGGTGTTCACTTTGCTTAATCAGCTCCACACTTCTATCTGCTTAATGTTTTCTGACCTTTTCTGGTACATTATATAGGTCTTTGGACAGCTGACACACAGCGCTTGGGACCGCCTGGAGATGGTCGCCAGCCCCAGGACAGGAGCGAACACCCCCTGGGGCCGGAAGGGATGGCAGCACGCTCTCCTCCTCTTTCGCCCCACTCCCTCACCAGACTGCCATAGCCTCGGTGAGGGCAAGCTGCGCCTCCCAGGCATGGGGAAGGCCTGAGGGCAGCCGGCCTGGCTTAGAGGCGGCCAACCGGCCACAAAGTGTTTTTGTTTAATACACATTTCTAACTTTGTTCTCTGTGCTCTTTGTTAAAGTAGCATAATGGAACTAAGAAGATGAATTTTATTCTCTCTGATTGTTCATTACATCAGGTTCACTTTGTTCCAGACACCCCAAGTAATCACACTTTGATTCTGGAATCGCAGCTTCAATTGCTGAGAGCAAAGGCCCCTGGTAACTAGGCCATGGGGTGCCCTGCTCCCGTCCTTTCCAGAGTGACTCCATGTCTGCACCCCCAGATTTTCTCACCAGAACCCAGGCTGACTTCCCATGTGGCAGCCTTTTCTAGAGCTGGCCCTCCTACAGGCTGTCCTCCCGCCCTCCCTGTGTGTCTCAGATCCTAGTAGCCCTTCCAGGCTGGCGTGGTAGGTGAAGATGGTGTTGAATGCCTTTCGCAAGTTCTGGCAGCACCAGTCAGGATGGGCTGGGTTCTGCTGCAGCCACAAAAAAGCCCAACCCTGAGTGGCTCAATCCAGTAATAGCTGATTCCCCTCAACCCAACCCCCCCTTTTTTGATACTGGGGATTGAACCCAGGGGAGTTTTACCTCCCAACTATACCCCCAGCCCTTTTTTATTTTTTGTTTTGAAAAAGAGTCTCAGTTCATTGCTGAGCCTGGGCATTGAGCTTGCAATCCTCCTGTTTCAACCTCCCAAATAAACCCCGTTTAAATAAAAAATAAAAAGTGCTGGGGTATAGTTTGGTTTGGTGGTAGAATACCCCTGGATTCAATCCTCAGTACCTCCCCCACCAGAAAATATATATATGTGTGTGTGTGTATATATATATATATATATATATATATATATATATATATATACACACATATATAATTACATATATATTTTATATGTGATTTTATATTTTATGTATATACCTATGTATATTACAGATGGGGACACTGAGGCACAGAAATGTCAAGGACCCTACCCCAGGTCACATAGCCTGCTGGTTCACATCCATCCTACATGATACCACAGGGGTCCCCACTCTCCTGGCTGCTGCCTGTGTCCTTGCTGGGGAGGATCTGGCAGTGGGGAGAGCAGTTTCCTCTGACTGCTGTACCCAGGAGCCACCATGTGGCCTCCAGGAAATGGCTCAGGCTCATGCGGCAACTTCCCTGGCTGTGTGCTGGGCTGAGCACTCGGCTTGCTGTGTTGACCGTGGAAACCTGCACAGGGCAGAGCCAAGTCCTCTGCCTGGCAGTGCTCGGGGGCCACCATTGGCCGTGGCTGCTCCTCCGTGGTTTCTCAGCGCTCTGGAAGGACTCATATGGTGGTGGTTGGAGCAGATGCCTGTGGGATGTGGATGGAATATTAAACAAGGATGGGAGCCATAGTTTGGGGCTGAGCTCCTGCTCTAAGCCCTGTGGACCAAACCAGACCAAAATGGAGTCACTCATGCTAAATGCCACATAACCAAATGAAATGTTAAGGAAGCAGATGGGCCCTAGACATGCCAACTTTTCCTGAAGATCGGAGATTCCAGTCCACGAAGTCATCTTAATCAGGAATCCCCTCTCCTTTAACCCTTGCCGCAAAAAGTCACGGGAATAAACCTGATGTTAACCCATCCCAATCTGTTTTGTTTTTATTCCTTTTCATTGTTATTGTACCCTTGTTCTGGCTTTATTGTGCCCTTGTCTGCCATTGCCCAGTGGGAGCTCTCCTGCTTTGTAGCAGAGAAAGGAACCCTACCCAGGCAGCCAGGGAATTCCCCTCTAGGTATTTTAAGGTTTTATTTTGTGTGTGTGTGTGGGGGGGTAATGGGGATAGAACCCAGGAGCATACTACCTCTGAGCTACAACCCAGCCCTTTTTTCTATTTCATTTATGAAACAGAGTCTCATTAGTTAGTTTGTTGAAAGTCACGCTAAGATGTCGAGGCTGGCCTTGAACCCATGATCCATCCAGCACTGACATCTGAACATCTGAATCATGGTAGGGCGCCCTGAGGCTCAGACAGGTCAGGTCTTGCAATTGGATTAGTAGAAGAGGGGACCGATCACCCCCTTTCGTGGAATTATCCAAGTAGTGTCTGCAGAAGGGGCACAAAGCTGGAATTCAGTTCAAGATTTGAGTTGTGTGTCAGTCAGGTCAGGTACAGCTATCAGGTTAGCAAAGAGAATGATCGCCCCCTTTCAGAAAATTCCCCAAGTAGTGTCAGAGGAACATGAAACTGGAATTCAGTTCAGGATTTGGGTTGGTGTGTGAATGGTGAGTGCAAGTGTGTGAATGAGACACACATGGGAGTCAGACTCCAGTTCATACCTCACAGGGCCAAAGTGAGTGTTGAATCTGCTGCCTGGATCCAGGGTCATCCAGTAACAGTTAAGTGGCAGTCCAGCAAGGACCCTAAAAAGTCCTTCATCTGACCAGAGTAAGGTTGTATATCACTTTGCCTATGCCAAGGGATGGCTGAAATACATCTGCAAGGAGGGCAGCTGGGCCCGGATGAAGCGAGTGTTGTCTGTTATCAGTTTATCTGTTATCTTTTTTAGGCATCCTGCACTAGTCTGCATTCTCTAGATAGGAATGGGAGGGAAACAGGGTAAGCTACTCCCTTAGGCTTCATGATCAGGAACTTTAAAAAAGGGCTTATACAGGTGACTGTGGATCCAAAGTAATCCCAGAAAGGTTGTATACCCTGTAGAATGTAAATGGTCAGCTTTAGGAGCAGATTGACCATCAAAAGCCTCATTAGATCTAGGTGTCACCCGACACATTGGGACCAAGTCACAGACAGCCCAGAACATTGGAACTATTTCACTTACATTGACAATTGGCTCTAGTTGGTTCAGAACCACCACCTTTCAAAGAAAGGGGGTTCCATCATCCCAGAGATTGCAGCCTGGTGGCCCACTGTATGGGCCGAAGACAATCCACCTGAAATGGTTAAATCCAGGCCCTCATGCCCAACTAGTGTGACAATGGCTGCATCCAATGCCCTCGCTGGCCCTGAAGAAAATGCAGCCCCATTTAAAGAGACTTCAAGAACACAGTATTATCATGTGGTGCCAGTCCCAGAAGAACACTACTCTTTTGGCAGTCAAAAAGCCGGGAACCCAGGACTACAGACCAGTGTAGTGTTATGGTGGGAGTGGCACTGTGGGCTCTTTCCCTTCAATTCAGATCAGGTTGTCTGAAGAGGAGAATTCATACTAACAGGCAGCTCAGTTGCAGCTTTAACAGAATTCTATTGCAAAGTCAGTAGGAAATAGAAAAAGAGAAGAGAAAAAAGCAGCATGCCTGGAAAACACACAGGAGAGCCCAAACGTGGAACTCTGCCCTTCCCTCAGACTCCAGCCCCTTAAATACACTTTTTATATTATACGTTTTTATCAGCATTACCAAGGCAATGAGCTAGTAACTTATTTCTTAGGCATAACTTATGCCTTAGGCAGGTGGTGCCTTCTAGTCTACTAAGTGCACTTACTAAGAGCAGAGGTCAATAATCTACCTTGTTTTTAACCCCTATTGTATTGGGCTGTATTGGTTGTCTATCAACTATAGGCACTTGGATGTAACACATGGAGTTTGCCTTTCTCATACTGAGGCCGAGTCACGAAGAATAGGAGAGAAACAGAGGCACTGATTACAGGCAGTGTGGCTGTACGTAATGTCTAAAAGCAAGGCATAAGGCCCTTGCTATCTTTACAGTTTTAAAATGTGCTAGGCAGAGTCACTGTGATCTTAGGGCTGAAGGCCTTAACTGCCTCTATGGTGCTCTTAAGTCTCTGCGTGCTTCTAAGGCTAGAGGCTTTAATTGCCGTTACATTCTTACTATGGGTTAATCATTTAGAACAAAGGGGCAGAAGAAGGGAGGGGGAGCTCTTGGAATGTAATGGACAGAGCTACTGCCTCTCCCTGCTTGAGTGACTGCTTTTTAAATTTTACTAGATTTCAATATCAGAGCAATTTTCCCAAACTGGCACAGCAGGACTTGTGGGGCATCAACCAGGCCATAATCACCCTACATCTTCTAAGTTTGCTTCCAGTCACTTCAGCCTGGTTTGCATGCCTGGACTTAAATGATGTCTTCTTCTGTATCCGTCTGACTCCTATGAGCCAAGAACTGCTTGCCTTTAAATGGGAACATCCCCAAACTGGAACCAAAAACCAGTGCACTTGGATTCAATTGCCCCAAGTGTTTAAAAACTCCCCCAATATTTTTGGAGAGGCCCTGGCCTGTAATGCTAAAAATACTATTGGGTGCAGGGAAAAGAGAGGCAGTGCAACCTATCTCTGTGCCTGTCAACTGGAGAGTCCTCCGGGAATTTCTGAGAGCAGTAGGGTTCTGTCGCATTTGTATTCCAAACTTTGCCATCATAGCAAAACCTCTTTAGGAACCCAGAAAGGGAGAAGATGAAGACTCCTTTGTGTGGGAAAATGAACAACAAAAGTCCTTTCAACAACTTTAAAGGTTAATTGCTAAAAGCCTTTCATCTTGTTTCTATCAGGAAAAAAAAAAAGAAAACAGCAGTTGGAGTTCTGGTCCAGCAACCAATGCCAGACTTACAGGATCTTGGGACTTACTGTATGAGGACTCTGGTGGTACATACCTTAAATTTAAGCAATGATGAGCCACTAATCCATGACTGTGGGGAAGTACTGACCCAAATCCACTCAGGGAGGTCAGACTTAAAAGCAAACCATGGACCAGTCTTTGTTGCAGAAGTAGTCACCTAGGACGTGGCAGTTGTCCTGGGCATTACCTGGGGGCTGCTCTCTGTGCATATAAGCCACAGAGTTCAGGCAAAATAAATAGGACTAACAAAAGTGGGTTGAAAAAATATGTCAAAAAAACAGGCTAACTTGGGTTCAAGCCTTACCCTTAGTCCTATTTAAAATCACACCCCTTTTGTCTGCAGGGCCATTTTCTCCCTCTAGGAAAGCTCCAAAATGGAAAAAAAGGGGGAAAAAGCTAAACTGCTACATTCTCTTCTCCCCTCTTCTGTTTTTACTAAGATAATTTTGCTATTCGAGGTTGCTTGGAGGTTTGTTATTTTAGTCAGTCCTAGATGAAATGTAAATATCTGAAAAGACAAACTGGCCTTTAAAGTCTGGGCCATTGTAAGACTTAAATAGATGATCTTGTTTTGTTACTTATTCTGTTATAAAATACCATTTTGGCCTCTCTATTTTCATTAGAGAAACACAATTTTATCTCAATAATAAAATGTATAAAATTGTTTCAAAATATAAAGTTAAGAAAGGAATTAAGGCAGAAAAGAACCATTATGTTCAAATGAGAGAGAGATGTAAAGAAGGTACATAAGTATGAGAAGTTTTGGTAAGGAGGATAAAAAGAAAAGAGACTATTTTAGGGATAAAAAAGGATTTTGTATGATGAAGTAAAGTTTATCCTAAGATTGTCCCAAATGGGGAAGGAAAGACTAGAGTAAAATCAGAAGGTTAAAAGCAAGTCACAGAAGGTTTGAGTACCTCGCAGAATGTCTATGGAGGGTGAAGCTTATGAAAAGAATATTGCATGTGTGATAAAGATGGATATATTTAAAAATTATTTGAAAGGCTTACATTGAGGTTCTATTAAGATAATTTCCTGTGTTTTCTACTGTCTCTGTTTTCTATGGTTATCTTATTAAGCCCAGGATTCTAAATTTCACTTCAAAAGTGAAAGTTAACTCCCGTGTAGCTGTAATATTATATTTGTGCCTCCCAAATATTAAAGGGTATTAGACAAAACACCAGTTGGATTGGCTACCCCAGTTCATTATTACAAGCCTAAAATCCTAGTTTGAGTTGAATGCTAAAATCAGGCTCCCTTCAAGGCAAAATAGAGAGGACCCTTCTCTGTTTTTCTGGACACTCCAAAAGCAGGAAAAGGCAAAGATATTGCTGCCTGGATCCATCACAGTTGCCTGAAGACAGCAGCTCCAGAGCCAATAGCTCCAGAGATGACCCACTAGACTGCTCATGAAAAAACCTGGAGAGCCAAACAAGCTGATCCTGAAAAAGACGACTTTCCCTGCTCCTGTCACACCCAGAAGCTGACAGACCGAGGCACAACAAAGGAATGAGGAGCATCACGTCTCATGACACAAAGATTGGACTCTCAGTTTAATGTCATAAGTACTTTAAGACTGACTTTATTAGTGGGATTTACAGTGGTCATAATTTTAACACGTGTCTGCCCAATTTGAATTTGCATTGCTAAAATAAAAAAAAAAACAGTTGGCAATTCTCGTCCTGTTTGGAGGACTAAGGGGGTTGTTGTAGCCAGTCTCTGCAATTTTCACCATTAGTGTAACCAAAATTGACTAACCTATTATTGTCAGATTTGATGCCTGTCAGATTATATCTTGTGGTGGCCTGGGAAAATCAGCGACAGCTCTCCCAGGCTGACAAATATGTCTGCCAGGAATCAAGTTCAGGTTACCCTGAAACTAGGCCCTGTCTTTATTGGAGAGATGTCTGGTGGACCACCAATTCTCAAGGAAAGACAATCTATATAGAACAAGTGACCCCATCATCATGGAGGCCTCTAAATATTAAGATTCACGTTATTCAATCAAAATCTCCTCACACGTGTAAAATGAATCAGTATAACCCTGCGGCATTACTTATTAAGAACTCCTATACAATAAACCAGGAACCAGTAGTAGCCACCAGGGTCTATGGGATAGGAGCAGACATCCCTGGAAGAAATCTCATAGGCTGTTTCAGATTACAGCTCATTAAGCCAAATACCCCTACAGCCCCTATGACAGAGCCCCTTTCTCCTGTAACTTTAATAAAAGCCAAAAATGATCCTGATCCAGCCAAAGTAACTAAAATAGAGATAAAAGATCTAAGACAGCCTCTAAAAATAGAAACCAGGTTTGGAGACATGAAGGTGTGCCTAGAATGGGTTAAATATTCTGTAAAGACTGCCAGTAAGACAAATTACCACATGTGCCACTGGCCAGGTACAAGTGCAAATTGTTCCTTTCCCATTGGGGTGGAGTTTGGCCGAGGGTGGTTTAAGATGCCTTTAGATCTTTCTAAGTGAAACAAAGCCCCTTCCAGTGAGACTTGTAAGACTCTGGCTCTTGTAATTCCCGAGATAGATACCAGCACTAAGATGGTCAAATATTCTCCCCTGAGTCCTATAGAAAGCCCCTCTGTGATAGTTAATCTAAGTTGTCAACTTGACCTGATCATGACACACCCAAGATTATGTGATTTTGGGTGTGTAACAGCAGATTAAAGAGAAAGCCCTGCCCTGAATGTAGGCAGCAGAATTCTGATAGGTGCGGACTTAGATAAAAAGGGAGAAGCGACTCGTGTGCGCGACTCGTTCCGAGGAAAGCAGATC
>PVJS01002795.1:0-54561 GCA_004027185.1 Glis glis
GGGGATTGAACCCGGGGCGTTCTACCTCTGCGCTACACCCCCGGCCCTATTTTTTATACTTTATTTTGAAACCGGGTCTCACGAAGTTGCGGAGGGCCTCACTAAGTACATAGAGAGAGAGAGAGAGAGAGAGAGAGAGAGAGAGAGCTGAGGCTGGCCGCGAACCCCGATCCTCCGGTCTCCCCCTCCCAAAGTACTGGGATTACAAGCATGCGCCACCACGCCCAGCCTCTTCCAACCCTTTTTTATTGTTTGTTTTGAAACAGGTCTCACTAGGTTGCTGAGAGTCTTGCTTTGTTATTGAGGCTGGCCTCAAACCTGTCATCCTCCTGTCTCAGCTTCCCAAGTACTGGGATTACAGGCATTTGCCACCATGCCTGGCCTGTATAATCTTTTGTTATTTTTATTTTTTGGCAGTACCAGGGATTGAACCCAGGGGCATTCTACCTCTGGGCTACACCCCCAGTCCCTTTTTTTTGTTCTTTATTTTGAAACAGGGTCTCACTAAATTGCAGAGGACCTCACTAAGTAGCTGAGGCTGGCCGTGAACCTGGATCCTCCGATGTCTCAGCTTCCCAAGTACTGGGATTACAAGTGTGCGCCACCACGCCCAACCTGTATAATCTTTTTAATAGGCGATATTGTGGACGATAGATAAGCTCTTTCAAGCCATAGGATTATTGTGGCTAAACTAAACCAAAATAAATTGTAAACAAATGCAGTGAAAGTTAACCAGTCAAACACCCTCCACTATGCGGGCCTCTTAATTCTCTGCATTTCATTTTTTTTTTTTTTACCTTTGGGCTAAACCATAATATTCTCCAATTAACCTACAAAGGTTGTAGTCTTGTCACCTTTCTTCTCAGAATTCTCCCATGGCTCCACAACTTGCCCCTGAATTAATTACAATCTGCCCTAGTACTTCCAAATCCTCCAGTTTACACCCAACTATCTTTATGGCTGTATTTTCTGCCACTCGACCTCACACAGCTGATATTTCTGCAAGCTGGAGTAAAGCATGCAGCAAAATTAAATGGTCTGTTGTTTTCTTACTGGGGTTCTTGCTTATTTGAGGGGAACCTGGGTTCCAGGCATCTGACTTTCATGCTGGGTAAGAAGCTCATGGGACACAGCTACCACAGAGACCCTTGACTTTCTGGGAAGAGCTGGGTTCCTCATCGACTCTCCTGGTTTCTAATTTTTACTGGCTGTGAGAATGGAAAGTTTTGGGTGGCGAGTTGTTACAAGTCTCTGATTTGGTCCCCAAAGAAGAGTTGTTCTATTTAGAAGAGGAAATAAAAGGAAATTGTATATTTTTTCTAGACAACGTGTTTCCTCTTTGCTTGTATATCTTCTGTTGGTAGAGTATGTAGCTGGTCACAGCAAAGCATTCTGTTCCATGGCATTCTTTGCTGGAAAACTTGTACTGAAGAAATAAATCATTGCACTTTCCATAGGAAATGGGCTTGTACTTCACAGTAAGTTCAATTCTTTCCAACAGTGCTATTCACTGATTTCCTTGAGTTATATTTTTGAACTGACTGGACTTACTAGTTACATGATTTTGGAGCCAAACTGTTCTCCTTTTATTCTTGTGGGTTGTTTTGTTTTAAAGTTCTTTTGCTTTTAAAAATATGTCTTGTAAATCTTACAGATTCATGTAACAGGCCTGGGGAAAAATACCTACATTATAGCCTGCTCATCTGATGTAATTGGGATGAGTATCTGGGAGTTTAATCAAAAGATGATTAACAGATGGGCATAGTGGCACATGCCTGTAATCCCACTACTTGGGAGGCCGAGACAGGAGGATCACAGGTTCAAGGACAGCCTCAGAATTGTAGTGAGACTTTCAGCAATCTAGTAAGACCTTGTTTCAAAACAAAAAATGAAAAGAGTTGGGGGTGTATCTCAGAGGTAGACTGTCCCTGGGTTCAATCCCCAGTAAAAGAAAGGAAGAAAGAGAGAGAGAGAGAGAGAGAGAGAGAGAGAGGAATAAAGAAAGAAAAAGAAAGAAAGAAAGAAAGAAAGAAAAAGAAAGAAAAAGAAAGAAAGAAAGAAAGAAAGAAAGAAAGAAAGAAGAAAGAAAGGATTAACCAAAAAATATACAGGTATAGGAGAGAAACTTGTGCATCAGTCTTGCTTTTGGAGGGGATGGAGCATTGGCTGATCCAGTGATCCAGTGAGAATGTTAGCTAGATTTTGTTTTCTTTTGTCTCCCCACCTCCATTTGGATTAGATTTCAGACCTGTTATTTTGATGAGATAGTGTGGATTTTCACTGTGTGTGTGTGTGTGTGTGTGTGTGTGTGTGTGTGTGTGTGTGTGTAAGAAGTGAGAGGTAAATAAAGGAAAAATGGAGCTGTATTTTTCACATTGATATCAGCTATAGCACATACATATATATGTTTCTCTCCTATACCTATATATTTTTTGGTTTATCATCTTTCTCCCCCACCTCTCTCTCTCTCTCTCTCCATATACATATATATATATATAGTTAGGAGCTCAGGATCTGGCTTCATATGGCTTGGGCTCAAATTTTGATCTGCCAATTGGCTAATTTGGTAATCTTGTCCCTTTAAAGGTCCAGTTCCTCACCTGTAAATGGTGCATTTCTCATAGAGTTCTCCTGAGCATCCAAAGAGAGAATGCATGCAAAGGGCTTATAAAGGGCATGGTACATAGTGCTGTATGAGTGTTAGAAATTAGGACTAATTCCACTGTACACTGCACCCTGATATCAGCTGCAGCCTAAGCTCTCGTTGCTTACAGCCACCAGCAGTTACACATGAAGTGAAATAATGGAGTTATGTGTCCAACTAACCAAGTTTCTTTCATGATATTGTTAGGCCTTCATTATATCTATGCAGAATACTATCACATTTAAGAATTGCTTATAAATGATACCAAAGTACATTTTAAATCTATTTTTATAAGAGGAAATTTTTAATTTATAGCTTATAAGCCTTTCATCTAATGCAGAGGTTTGGTGCTAATAGTTGTCTAATTTGAAAAGCAGTATTTCCGCTGTTAGCCTCAATATGTACAAATAGAGATGAGCTGGTTCTTAGAGCCTCTGTAGAATTCCATTAGTCAGTCCTTCCGCCAACTGCACTTATGTTATATTTACATTTCTCAGCTTTTGCCTAGGAGAGGAGCTCATCAAATAACTAGTTTAGTGGTGGAAATTATTTGGAGAAAGTTTTAGAGTGGAGCTAAGGCTGTAGAATGCAATGAGATAATAAAGATGTTAACTTCACCCTTGAAATGCTCCATCTAGATGTTGCTTAGTGAAAGAACTAATGCTGGATAAAAAGAAGCAAGGACCAGATAACAAAGAACAAATCAGTGAGAACAAGCAGTGCTTTTAGGTGTTTTCATGAGAAAGTAAATTAACAACAGAAGGAAAATACTCCCTAATATGAATTAATGGCTTTTTCTTCTTCTTTTTGGTACTGGGGATTGAACCTAGGGGCATTCTACCTCCGAGTTGCACCACCAGTCCTTTTTACTTTTTTATTTTGAAACAGAGTCTCACTAAGTTGCTGAGAGCCAGTCTCAGCCTCCTAAGCACTGGGATACAGGCCCGCACCACCACACCTGGCTGAATTAAAGGGTTAAAAATATATTTAGAGATCATGTGATTGACATAGAAATTGTCCCAAGAACCAGACACTGAAGTTTAACTAGAAAGTTACTAACAATCCTAGCTGTTTTTGGGGGGAGGGCTGTTGATGCTGTTCCTCTAGTATTGGGGTGTGTGTAGTATGTTAAAATATGCATTTGTATTCTACCCTTTTTGGGGAGAGACAGTTGTTTATCTTTTATTAAAGAACTTGTACACAGTTAAGTGATGTAATTGCATTTATTTATTAGTCTAACGTATGATGATTCTAGATAGGCAACAGTGGCTTTTTGTTTTTCTTTGTGGGAATCTAGAAACTGAAGTGATGATTTGAAGATCAAATAGGAGTAGCTAAATCAGAATAAAATCTACTATAGCTAGACTGATTAGAACTCTGATTTTCTTTTAAAGATCCCAAGCATTAATACATTCAAGAACCTGGAATCTAATGCAAAGTTAAAGCATTAGGTTTTCATTTCCATTATTTTTCCTCTCCAGATATTTGTTGCTTTTTATTTTTTAATTTTAATTTTTTTTGTGGTACTGGGGATTGAACCCAGGGGCATTCTACCTCTGAGCTACAATTCCAGCTCTTTTTTATTTTTTGTTTTGAAATAGGGTCTCTCTAGGTTGCTGAGAGTTTTTCTACATTGCTAAAACTAAGGTTGTCACCTGTAATTCCAGTACTTGGGAGTCTGAGACAGGAGGATTGCAGGTTCAAGGACAGCCATGCCTGTCTTGTTTGTTTCTTTTTAAAGAATGTTTAACTATTTGTAATTTAACACTTGCCTTGTTTAAACTGAAATATAACATCAATGTTAAGAAAGAAATAACCAGTAATGCAGATTGCAGATAATGTAACTTTGTAATGGAGTCAGTGAGAAGAATAGCTTTGATATTTACATCAAAAACTGCCTGCTAGTCGGGCATGGTGGCACACACCTGTAATCCCAATACTTGGGAGGCTGAGACAGGAGGATTGCAGGTTCGCGGCTAGCCTCAGCAACTTAGTGAGGCCCTCTACAACTTAATGAGAACCTGTTTCAAAATAAAATAGGGCTGGGGGTGTAGCTCAGAGGCAGAATGCCCCTGGGTTCAACCCTCAGTACCACACACACACACACACACACACACACACACACACACAAACCTGTCTGCTAATTGAATGTCTGAAGATGAAACCATTTTCCTTTAGAAACTTATAATAATAACATACTTTATAAAATGGAAGATGCCCTCTTTACAGCTCATGGATTTTAAAAATATATGCTCAGTAATTAAAATATAAATTTTCAGATGATACAACGCATTCAAAATTGGTTAGCAATATTTTCTGAAATGATATCTTCCTTTGCAATATTTTATGATAAAAATGGAATATTTTACAAACCCTAACAACTCTTTGGGGAACAATGGCTTAAACTTGTTTTGTTTTAGTAGATTACTATAAAATTTCCTAAAATGATTACTTAAAATTGGAAGATTAAATATGAAAACACTAATAAGTCATACCCAGAAAGCAAGAATTGGATTTGATCATTCACATATTGATTCAAGATTAATCTCTTTTTGTTAGTTTTAATGTTGAATGCTATTTTTAATTATTCGGTTAAATGAGGTTTGCACAAAAGAGATTGATAATCTTCCCTACTCTGTCATCTGCACCACCACACCCGGCTTAAGATTTCTTTTTAATCAGGGAATTCTTGATTCTAACCTCTTCAACATTTGATGCAAATATTTCAACATTTTTGACAAAATTTCCATGTGGTAGGATTAAATCAAGCCTACTCTCCTCCAGATTGAAAGAAGGTCCTTTGTATGTTATGAGCTAAATACCTTTGGGCAGGTTGCTTAAGCTATCCAGGCCTTTTCTCATGTTTAAGTACCTGACTGAACATTCTGTCTATAACTAACCGCTGTCAAGCATTTATGGTTGTAAAACACAAAGGCTTTTATTGCTGCAACCAGGTCTATCATCCAGGGACCCGATGATTGAGTTTGTAGATGATGGAGCCTCTTGGCTTCTTCTGTGCTTTCCCTGCTGCCTGCCCTTTGGCCATTTCACTGCTCATTAGCGCCTCTACCAGATGAGGGGGGCAGGGTCAGGAGCAGGAGGTCAGCTCTGGTAAAAGGCTTGGTAGAAAGGAGCCTGGATCTAATGGCCAACATAAGGTTTTCAGATTATCTGTTAATGTGCTGCATCACAAACTCTGTCCTAAGGAATAATTGAATACAGCCGTGACACTGGTTTGTTTTTCACACAGTACTTATTTATTCTTATAGTAAAAATATGATTTTTAAAGTTACATAAGAAGGTTCCCCCCCCCCCCCGTTTTTTTGTGGTACTGGGAATTGAACCCAGGGGTATTTTACCTCCAAGCTACACCCCCAGCCCTATTTATTTTTTTATTTTTTATTTTGAAACAGGTCCTCGCTAAGTTGCAGAGGGCCTCACTAAGTAGCTGAGGCTGGCCGAGAACCTGTGATCCTCCTGTCTCAGCCTCCCAAGTACTGGGATTACAAGCGTGTGCCACCATGCCCGGCTTCCCCCTTTCTTGGATGCTATCATAAACAAAATTCTCTTTATTATATTTCCCTAGTATTGATGCATGGCTGAGATTAAGCTTGTTCCAGCAAGTCTTTTGCCCCTTTTCAAATTGAGAGGAACTGTACTAAGTCGGTTGTTACATTAGACTCAGCTTGTGGGATGGTAGTTCTTTAAAAACAAGTAAAGGGAGATTGCCTTATGATGCTGAAAGGATTTTGATTGGGTGTTAAAAGGTCATGAAGTTGGTTGAATACCCGTATGCCTTAGGCATATAATAAATTTTATGGAAAAATGAAAGATCACGAAGTTAACCCTGACTGTATGACCAAGGGAAGCCCATGTTATCATTTTGTACTGCCTTTTCAAAGCATTCACTCAGAAAATGCACTCTGCATGTCTCTTTATACATAGTATTGTGCAGAAGGCTCAGCATATAGGATAGACTGCACTGATATAGACAGACCACTTAAACACTTTATTGTTCATGTGTTTGTTTGCTTGTCTCTTGCTTGGCTGGACTGTTTATACCCTAGGGCTTCAATTCAGAGGCCCTTGGATTTTTGTGATTTTTTTTTTTTGTTGTTGTTGTTTAAACATTTTGTTAAAGTCTTTGATGATATTATGGATCAAGCCTGTGCTACATCTTGGAGATGTAGAGCTGCCTTTGTGGGAGCCCATAGTCTGAGGAACCCAAAAATGAAACCCTGATGCCTGCCAGGTAGGTTACTATTCCATGCTTTGAAGGTTGCGATGCTAAATTAAACTAGTTTTCAAATATCTTGAACTCTTTAGAATTTCGTAGTTGTTCCATAAAAGTAATTATATTTCTTTCTAAATCGTATTAATGCCCTATTCTCATATTTTAATTTACCTGTGTGTATGTGATGCATGAATTGGTGGTATGACAGAGGCCTAGGGTTATATTCTGTCATTGTTACCACAGCAGATATTCAGATTAATATAAAATATAGACAGGTTTGATTTCTCAAAATGATGAGCCAAATTTTATCTAGCTAAGACAGACATAAAAAGCTAGGTGTTATATTGTCAGATACAGTCTCTAAGAAGAAGGGAAGAAAGGGAATCAAAAGGACAAGGATAATTCTATTGAGCTATGGCCTCAACACGTTGGTCTTATTTTTTCTCTGTTCATGCTGAATATAATTGTTTGTCAAATAATTTTTAAATCACGAGGCCTTAAAGCAACTGAATTTTATACTTTACTATTTCTGAATAGTGCTACCCCTTGTACTTAAAAATGAGCTCTTTGAGGAAAGAAAGTATTTCACATTAATTTCTTACCCTTAGCACCAAAGACCTAGGAGGGAATTGAGCAAAGCGATTAAGAGCTCAGACTGCCTGAGCTCAGGTATCCGCTTAATCAAGGCAAGTTGCTCATTTCCCAGCCCCAGCTTCTCTATGTACAAAACACTGGGAAATCAAGGCACAGGATTGTTTTGAAGAATTAAATGAGAAAAGTCATTGAAAAACCTTATTCAACACATAGCAAGCACGCAGTAAGTTGTAGTTGTCGATGTTCATACAATGCAAAGCCCATCATAGTGTTTAATAATGTTTAGTAGTGACTAGAATGACAATTTTTTTTAGTGTATGTAAAGTATGATTTTTGAGTTTTTGTTTTTCTAGTAGTGAATGCAGATTTGAATTGCATTCTTTGACTTTTTTTTTAAAACCCTGATAATCTGTATTGTCAAAGAGGCTACACTATGTTTTGTTTTGTTTTTTTAATGGTATTGGGGATTGAACCCAGGGGCATTCTACCTCTGAGCTCTACATCCATTCCTATTTTATTCTTTTATTTTGAAACATGGTCTTATTAAGTAGTGGAGGGCCTCACTAAGTTGCTGAGACTCGTTGCGAACCTGAGATTCTCTTGTCTCAGTCTCCCAAGTACTGGGATTATAAGCATGTACCACCAAGCCTGGCTTTACACTATGTTTAAAAGTACAATCTGGAGGCACTAAAGCAGTATTTGCAATAATTTTGAATTCCAGCTTATACCTCCCCACCTAAGAAGTAACTGCTAGCTACTATCACCTAGGCCCAATAGAGACTTTTTTTTTTTTTTGCGGTACTGGGGATTGAACCCAGGAGCATTCTACCTCCAGTCTACACCCCCAGCCCTAGTTTTTATTCTTATTTTGAAACAGGGTCTCACTAAGCTGTGGAGGGCCTCACTAAGTAGCTGAAGCTGGCTGTGAACCTGTGATCCTCCTGTCTCAGCCTCCCAAGTACTGGGATTACAAGTGTGTACCACCACACCCGGCTCCAATAGAGACTTTGAATTCCTTGCCCTATATTAATGTTTCTGTTCCCTTACTTCTGGAAATAGCATTCAGCTCTCCAAAATAGACTCCAGTGCTGTACCTTAGAAGAGTTTTTGTCATAGTATAGATCATCAGAAAAACAGAAGAAAGCTTTGTTGGCCAAACCTAACAACAACATCCTAAGGTAGTTTCTCATTTTATTTTATTTTTACAAAAACTCATTTTAATGGCCCATTAAGGAGTGTTCCATCTCCTTAATTTCCAATTCCTTTAATTTTTACTACTAATGTGAAAAATAAAGAAAAGGGGAATATCAGTTAATAATGCTATTCATTTCTTTGACTTCCGAGGGCATTTTGAAGTACTTTAAGTACAGCGGGTAGACAACTAGGGTTTCATTGGGGGGAACCTACAACCTGATATGGACATCCCTGCAGGAATAAGTGCTTCACAGCCAAAAGAACATAGGTAGCAATGCTGCGCAGCTTAGAAGTGTGAGCATTAGCATTTCCAATAAAGGAAGTGCAGGTTTACCAAGGTCTCAGACAACTCAGCCATTTTCAGGAAGCACCAAAGCCCATGGAAGTGAAGAATAACTGTGTGTAAGAAAGTGGAATCGTGAGATGGTGGCTGACAGTGTTCTATGAAGTTCTGTTTGTCTTGCAGTATTTTTTCAGTCTCTCTTCCAAATGATTCTGAAGTCAGAGAAGACATACACCACCCAGCCGATCGTAGAGTGTAATTTCCTTATTACAGGTCTCGGTCTCTACATTTTCTTTCCTGTCATTAGTCTCTTAGTCCAACTTTAGTGTTCCTGAAACTCTGTAATAGCAATTTGGTGAAGTGTGTGCGTGCTGGGGCCCATCACTCTAGGCTCTGGGGTGGAGGTGGAGTAGGTGACCGTGCTGCAATCTCAGGGTCCTCTGTTCTCCAGAGAGACTGGCGCCCGCCACCCTGGATGTCTATCACCTTTTCATTCTCCTGTGCTCTTACTACATCCTAAATTTCTCTTTTCGGAGTAAGCAAAGCTTGATTAAGTCCTTCCTTCCCTTTCTTATCTTTGGACCAAATTTTTCCATATATATTGTATGAAGATTGTCTCATTCTGGACCCTGATTCTCTCTCTTAAAATTCCTTTCCTTGCAATGGTATAGAGTTTAATGACATTCTGTTTGGATTTGCCATTTAAAGAATGCTCATTTCCAGACTGTCAAACCCAAACAATGGTGGGTTCTGTATCTTTTATATAGTAATGCACTTCTTCTAGTGGTAACCTCCTTCTTTTTTTCTGGTGGATATTAAAATTCATCAGTGAACCAGCCAGGCTTAGGGTTTTGTGCTTTTCATCCTGCTTAGACAATTGATGAGCTACATATAACCATTTACATCCCTAATTTTATAAACAATAAAACAGTGACTGTCAAATACATAATCTTCTTGGCTGTTAAATTACCAATTTTAGTGGAGGTTAGTGGAGACCATTTCTAAAAGTTAACACCTATGGAAAAGAACTGTTACCACTGTTATCTTTCTTGCATCATTGGAACTTCTTAGCGGTCCTTAGTATTCACAGAGAACTAATTCCTACTATATCACTTGTACCACACTGTTTCCTGCTAACTATGATAAACCTAGAGAATTTATGAACATTACTGAATTAATAGGATACTCAGTGCACATAGGGTGTGTTGAGAGGGCTTGGCCATATGTAGTCAGAATATGAAGAATTCTTTTGTAACAGAACTGTTTTTGCTAAAAGTACTTTTCTGCCTAGGATTGCTGTAATGTGGTATATATTCAGAATTACTATTTGCTATTCTTTAAATATATTGCAATAAACATTTAGACCCCCCCATTTGAGAATCTGGCATCTTATATCCATAAGGCAAACACACAAAAAATTTTACTTGTGTGAAATTTTAGCTATTTCATTTTGTGATTTTATTTTTAATTTTTGAGTCAGGGATTTTTAAGTCTGAGACAATGTTTAGATTTCCTTGCAGTCTTGAAATTATCTTTGGGAGAAAAATATTCTAATGTGCATGAAAAAAGCCACCTAGAAAGATTTTATGAGTACCCTGATAATAGTGTACAAGTTTAATCACCTTACCTGTGACCCGGACGGGGGAGTGTCTTCATACATTAAATCTACATCTTTTCTTTATGTTTCTCAGTCCGTTTATTCTTGTTCTTCATAGTGATAGAGCACATCTGATATGTTTATCTTCTTCTTGGGATACTGCAGTGTGTGCATACTTTGGCTGGGTCCTAACGGATCTGGGTTTGAGTCTACCCTTATCACTTATTAACCTTAGGACACTGTCACCTATTTAAGCCTGTGTTCCTTCTTTTATAAAATGAGGCTGGTAATAGCTCCCTTGCAATTTTAGCTAAATTGTTCTGTTCCTAGTGAATACTCAAAGTATTGTTCCTTGTATCATTATTATGAAAACCCGTGCAAATGTAGTAAGTTAGCTTTCCATTTTGCACAGTAACAGTTCCAGATCTTTCTGTAGCCTCTTTAAGATGGTATAGTAGGTGTAACACCAGATTTGCAACGGAACGCCTGTCTGACTGGCTTTCTGACTTAATGAGTTTCTAGCTTTGCGACCTTGGACCAGGTCATTTAATGTCTTTACACCTGCATGTTCGTGTGTAAAATGGGGATAATAATTGTCATATCTCCTGTGTCTTTGTCTCTGGGTTGTGGTCAGAATAAGAAAATTATAAGTCACAAAGCACCATACAATCATAAGATGATTGTTGTAAGTATCAGCGATTACATTTTAACCTTTTACAACAGAGTAGATGAAATTGGTCTTGTCTTATATATAGTCTTTAAGACATTGCTCACCATCTTCAGCCTCATCCTTGTCATGCTTGCCCTACGTAGCAGTTATAAAACATTACCTCTTTTTCTAAATCCATCTGTTCTTGTGGTTGGCAGGTTAAAACATTTCCAGCATTAAAGGTACCGAGTCTGTGTGCAAAGGTGGGTGAGGGTAAGAGAGAGGCAGATGATCTAAAAGGGAATACAGAGGTGAGGAGATGAGCAGGAGAGATCTCTCCAGTGGTGGACATTAAGTGGGAGGATCGTAGAACTGTATCTCCCAAGACAGTTACTGCCACGTTCCCAAAGAATGCTGTGGTCAGAAAATATCTGAATGAGAAGGGAGCTTTGACTGGGACATTGGAGACTGCTTAGAGTGGAGGTGACCTTGGAGGTTGCCGTGGTCCCAAGCAAGAGAGGGCAATGGCCATGTCTGCAGAGATGCACTCTAAGAGGGATGACTGATATGTGAGGAACTGGAAATGTGATGTCGGAGTGGGAAAGTTGAGTGCCCCAGCTGGGAGAGCTGAACTATGAGGGCTAAGAGAACTGAGACTGGGGGGAAAGAAAGGGAGAGTGGACATAATAATACTTAAGGTTATATGTGCTATTGGCTTTATGTGTTAAATCTACTAGATATTCAGCTAGAGTTTGTAGAAGCAAGAACCTTCCCCCCATATTTGAATCATACTAATCTTTTGGTTTTGTTACCTCAATTCAGTTTTGTTTTATCTTTTTTTTTTTTTGCGGTACTGGGGATTGAACCCAGGGGCGGTCTACCTCTGCGCTACACCCCCGGCCCTATTTTTTATACTTTATTTTGAAACCGGGTCTCACCAAGTTGTGGAGGGCCTCACTAAGTAGAGAGAGAGGGGAGAGAGAGAGAGAGAGAGAGAGCTGAGGCTGGCCGCGAACCCGGATCCTCCGGTCTCCGCCTCCCAAAGTACTGGGATTACAAGCGCGCGCCACCACGCCCGGCTTTTGTTTTATCTTTAATTATGATGTTGGAAGTACATACATTTGGGTAGTCTAGAGTGGAATTTGTTAAATATCCCTGCTAATTACTTTACATACTCTGGTATTCTACTAGAACCAGTCACAGTGGACCAGCTAACCATCAGGGAGCCATAGATGCTGTTTGCTTGAGCCCTTCCTTCCTGTGACCTTAGCCATTGAATCACTTAAGCGTTTCGGCCTTCTCAGTCAGTGGTTCAGAGTGGGCAGCTTGGTAATGTGATGTCATGTCTGGGGCATGAGCCTGTATCCTCACCGCACATGGGTCCCACCCTTCCTGGTCTAGGCAGCTCAAAGCACAGTGCTTGGCACATAGTGAGCGCTCAATAAATTTAGTTGCCTTTCCCGTCCCTTTCTGGACCTCGAATAGGAATCTCCAAATTTGAGAATGCCATCACAGCATTAGGTTCTGCAACTGAAGTCCATGGTGAAAGCTGACGCCGATGTGTGGGAAGGCAGTTCCAGTGAGTTAATTGAGGAGAAATGATCGCACTGGGTGTACAGCGAGGCTTCCCATACTCATGAATCATAATAAGATCTCTTCCAAGATTAATGAGTTTTCATTTAATGCAACATTTCTAAAGTATGCGTAATATTGTGACATTTGAAAGTATTTGTTAGGAAAAATAGTAACTGATTGGGGTACAAACTTTGAGACATTCTGTATTCTACCTATAGTTTGTATTTTTCTTTTTTTTTGCGGTATCGGGGATTGAACCCAGGAGCGTTCTACCTCCGAGCTACATCCCCAGCCCTATATTTTATACTTTATTTTGAAACTGGGTCTCACGAGGTTGCAGAGGGCCTCACTAAGTAACTGAGGCTGGCCATGAACCTGGATCCTCCGGTCTCCGCCTCCCAAGTACTGGGATTACAAGTGTGCACCACCACTCCCGGCTTTATAGTTTGTATTTTTATTGACTTCCTCCACTCCCCGCCCCCCCCGAAAAAAGTCAGAAGGAAGGCTCTCTACATTTGCTCCAAATTCCTAGATAAGAAAAACATCAAGTTTGAAAGGAGCCTTTTGATAGCTTTGCACGTTTATATATATATATATATATTTTTTTTTTTTGCGTTACTGGGGATTGAACCCAGGGGCGGTCTACCTCTGCGCTACACCCCCGGCCCTATTTTTTTATGCTTTATTTTGAAACCGGGTTTCAAAATAAATACCTAGTGTGGAGGACCTCACTAGGTAGAGAGAGAGAGAGAGGGAGGGAGGAAAGAGAGGAGAGAGAGAGAGTGCGCGCGCGCGCTGAGGCTGGCCGTGAACCCGGGTCCTCCGGTCTCTTCCTCCCAAAGTACTGGGATTACAAGCGTGCGCCACCATGCCCAGCCTTGCACGTTTATATTTTTTAAAATAAAACATTTTTCTTGCCCTTTCTCTGATAAAAAATTAGACTCCCTTCTTTTTTCCTGTACCCCAAATTCCAGAAAATTTATCTTTATCTTTCTTTTTGGAATAGTTGTAGAACCAATTATAAGAAAGAAATACCTTTTACACTTTGTCTAGTTTCCCCCAAAGGTGGCACATGTATATGGAACTCAATGCCTTGTGTGTGGGCCCTACCATGGAGCTACATCCCAGCCGGCTTTTTATAAAACTATAATACAGTAGCTCAATTAAGATGTGGCCATTAATACAATCCACCCATCACATTCAGATTTCCCATTTTATGTGTATTCATTTGTGTGTGTACTCATTTATGTGTGTATTAAATTATATACTTTATCACATGTGTAGATTCAAGTATCTACCACCAGAAGTACTATCTTTTAAGACTCTTGGTTGCCTGAGAGTTTTTGTGTATTCCGTGATGACAGACATTGAGATGTCTTTTCTAAATATACAAGAACTTGGCCTGGCTGTCGGAACGTGTGGAGTGGAATTCTGGCACGTGGCTCCTGTCTGTGGCTGTGCAGTTACTCTTTCCCATTCCCTCATTATGAAGGGCTGGCCAGCCCAGGCAGACTCATAGGTGGGCTTGGCACACAGCTAATTACTTGCCTGGAGTAACTTGTGCTTTTGTACTGTGTTAAGAGTTCTGCCAATTTCAGAGGCCAGGAAGCAAGGAGTTGGCCTAGGAGTGTAACACACCTGCTTTTCCTGAGGCCACGTACAACACACCTATTTGAGTACCTGTTTGCCCTTTGGGATATATTCATATGCTTCTCCAGGGACCTGAAGTTGTGGATACATACCTTTATTCTCCTTCAAAAATTCTTTGTTTCATGTAGATTTTCCAGTGCCCACAAGAGTAGATATTCACTGGGGAAAACTCTCCTGTTAATTATACTTTGGCCATCAGGTCCAGTCTCTAAAATGTCTATAGTAGAACCCTGCCATCTTGACAACTTTAGGAATATCCACACTTGATAATACTACCATAGCATTAGGTTCCCTAACTAAAAAGAAAAAAAAATTGAAACCATCTTCCTCACGCGTCCACATGCATGCTTGCATGTAGCAGAGCCATGCTAAATGCAAGCCATGGACAAATAAATGGCCAGCCTCTCTTTCCAGCCAAATATCTCAATCCCGTATTCCAGTCTGAGAAAAACTGGACTGTCAAATTGCTCAAACTGTGAACATTAAAATTTGACAATGGCAAAAGGTCTATTGTATTCCGATAGTCACTCCTGGGATCTGAGTGTTTGATTAGATAACTGGAACACAGATGATGATGATAATGATATTTGATCATAATAACCAATGAGCAAAACACCCTAAATGTGATCATTATGAGAACCTTTTAGAGAATATATGTTTAGTATATCTGGATACAATGCCCTCCTGATTGAATGCTACATCCACCCTATGTTGTGGCATACAAACAGCAGTATACTTCTCTTTGTACTACACTTTTCACAGTGGCATTTGTGAAACCTGTTAATCATAAGTGGCATTCTCTGTTTTGGGTGGTAGTTATCATCTTATTTAAACAAAACTTACTTTTAAATCAGCTGAAGACATATTTTGAGAATCTTGGAAGTGTAGAAAAAAAACTATATTTAAAGAAAAAATTATAAAAGAATATGTGGACAGGCTGCTATTATTTTCATAGCAAACTTCTTTGGGCCTTACCTAATCCCCCAAAATGTGACCAAAGTCCTGGTGTGGGCATGGCTAGCAGAAGAGGGAAGACTGCAGGTGTGTTTCTGTGTCTTGCTATATGTCACCGAGGTCTAAGCAATGCCAGACAGTGAATTTTGAAAGCATTAAAATGTTGGGCTGCTTGGTGCTTGGTTTTCCCAACTACAACCCTAGACTTGGTCTGAAGCTTATATAGCAGAATCCTCTCATATTCTACAGGTGACAAAAATCAAAGCTGAGAGCAATTAGGTATCCAGCTTAAGGTCACACAGCCTCATTAGCTCTGACAAGAACCTGGTTTCCTGACTCCTAGTCCATTGCTGTTCCCTTTAATGAGCAGCTTCCTCCTGCCTCACCTGTCTTTCCTTGGTTTTCCATTTGTAATGTTGGCCACAGTTCTTTCT
This sequence comes from Glis glis, assembly GCA_004027185.1. Lineage (NCBI taxonomy): Eukaryota > Metazoa > Chordata > Mammalia > Rodentia > Gliridae > Glis > Glis glis. The sequence continues at coordinate 15,809 of PVJS01002795.1, forward strand.
TCCCTTAGGTCTTGCATTAGGTGTTTTTGAAAGTTTATTTGCAGTGCTGGGGATCGAACCCAGGACCTCACACATGCTAGGGAAGCGCTCTACCATTGAGCTTCAACTCCAGCCCTTGGATTAGTTTTTTTTTTTTTTCTTTTAGGGCTGTTGTAGTGAAGTACTACAAACTTGGGCACCTTAACCCAGCAGAGATGTATTCCCTCACATTTCTGGAAAGTGGAAATCTGAAATCAGGGTGTTTATAGGGCCATGCTCTTCCAGAGGCTCTAGGCCAGGATCTATTCCATGCCTTTCTATAGCTTTTGGTGTTGCTGGTGATCTTTGATGCTCCTCGGCTCTCTGACGCATCATTCCAACCTCTGCCTCTGTTGTCACAGTGTGTTTTTCCCGTGTGACTGTGTCTTTTCTCCTCTTATAAGGACATCAACCGTGTTTGATTAGGGTCTACCCAAATGACCTCATCTACATAGACTATTTCCAAATAAGGTCACATCTATAGGTAGACGATCTCAACAAATCTTTTTAAGAACACAGTTCAACCCTTAACAGGGTTTCTTTAACTTCAGACCCATTTTTAGAACAGACAGGTGTTTGTAACACACAAGACAAACCTGCAATGAATTTCATTAAGTCTAACGCATGGTATCCAACATTCCTAGTTTGTTACGATAACACATTGAAAAGATTTATAGACTGTTTTGGGTGTGATTTCTGGATTAATTCCTCCCTTTGAAACCATTTTTGGGGCCAGTTTATTTAAAGGGTGAAAGAGTAAGCCTGAACACATCTAATTTTCATTTTTCATTTAGCTTGGAAACCAGTATAAGCTTTTTAAAGAACTAAAAACTTGGTTGCAGAACACCAGCACTATATTTGTTTATCATTTTGATCTTTGGTTTTCTTCCATGCTTGTTTGCAGGTGCTAAGCCTCTAGCTAAGATAGAAAACAGAACTTTATGGATTTTTGTTTGTTTCTGCAGTCATAAATTCTAGAATAAAATGTTTGCATATGATATTTAATGGTGCATGTATACATCTTAAATAAAAATTAAAAATAAAGAAATCCCATTCACCTAGCACTCTCAACTGTATACACTCCCCCAGAGGTCACTGGTGTAATATAATCATTTGTGTTCATAAACAATCTTTGTGACCTCATTCTTTTAATATTGTTTGATCAGTGTAGAAGGAAATGTCCATATAACTTTAATTTGTACCTTTTAAAAAATATTTTTAAAACGATGTAATGGGAATGGATTGCCATGTCTTTTATTAACTTTTATATATGTGATTTCAAATCTCCCTTTAAATTAATGTCTTTTAGCTTCAACTATGCCTCTTCCCATAAGGCTAGTCCCCATTTCCTATAATCTTACAGACCTAGGAGAACAATATTTTCCCTTCTGTCATTTTGATAATTACGTCCTCTGTGCTCAGTGGTGGCCTATTAACTCACATGAATACCATGGGCTTGCAAAATAGCCTCAAATTTCCATATATTGGAACTGTGAGAATTTTCTATAATGGTACTTTAGCAATAATGATGGAGGTGCAGGCATTTCCTGAGGATTAATGACCAGCTGGGAGGAACCAGTGGCCCTTGGCTCTGCCTCCCAGCCAGCCATTAATTCCAAGGAAATGTCTTTTGCTGAGGTCGTTATTGCTATTATAAGCTTAAAATGGAAAAACATAATAGGCGTATGAGTTATTTTTATGGGTTGATGCAGTTTCCAATGGTATGTACTAATTCTAGAAAATGAATGTGTATACATACAAGAGTAAGTCAGATTGTTTGAATCATCCCTCAGTATTCCATATGTTTTGTAATTGATTTTATGGTTCCCTACCTTTTTTCCCACTTACAAAAAAAAGGAAGAAAATTTGATTCAATAATTCATGATACATTGGTTCAAGGCTTTTAAAAGTAGTGACATATTTGGAAACACAAATTTATATTATTGACTGCAAATAATATTCCGGTTTCCTCTATGGTCTCTATGGTCTGAAGGGAATAAGACTTTACTTTCCATTTTTGAGATAATATTTCTAGAATTTTAGAATAAAATTCTGCAAGAAATGAATGCAAGAAAAAACATGTAATTATTTTGTTATGCTTCTTTGATTTTTCTCTGACATTTAACAGGTACCGTCTATTTATTAAACCTTTACATATTGAATCCACAAGAGAGTAATACACAGCCCACATACTCAACATTCCAGGGTTTTTAAAAAAGTATGTGAATTAAGCCAGGCAGTAATGCATGCCTGTAATCCCAGTACTTGGGGGGTTGAGACAGGAGGGTTGCAGGTTTGAGGCCAGCCTCAGCAACTTAGCAGGACCCTCATCAACTTAGGGAGACCCTGTTTCAAAATAAGAAATAAAAGAGCTGGGAATATAGTCTCTGGGTTCAATCCCCAGTGCAAAAAAAAAAAAATAGGAAAAAGGAAAAGGTCTGTGAATCATTGTTATAATGGGGAACCCTTGAACACAAATTCATGCAAAGTCCAAGTCAAAGAGTCAAAATGTTGCCCATCATGTTCCTTCTGATTATTCTAAAATCACTTGTCCTTACTATATTTCTACTTCCAATTTTAATCAGCTAACTTGTCTTATTTTTATTTAATTAAAGCCTTTTCCAAAAATATTCTTAAAAGTCGTGAAAGGGAAAATCTTAACAATTCTGGAATATTGTCACCCTCAATCTTATGAAGAAATGGGGATGGTATTACCCAGGCATGATGCATGAGGAATACTTTTAAACTACCATCAGTAGAACTTGACATTTATTACACATCAGCTACAGGCCTAACTTGGTAAGGGGTTTAAAAAAGTATAGGACACAGGTTTGCAGTAAAAAGGATAGGAATTAAACTAAGACATCTTGTTCTGCTGGGTTCTCAAGTTCCTGTCCTACTTTCCTTCCTCCACCAGATTGGCTTACAGCCTTGGAGCAGTGTAACTATCAGTTACACTCTTTCTGCTCTCCACGCGTCCTAATCAGAGTGGGTAAACTGTGTTCACCCTGCTTACCCTCCCTGCTCTTCATATGCACACCTTGCACCTCCCCTGATCTTCTTACATTTGCACTCCTAGACCACTTCTAGATTACTCTTTCATGTCATCCTCCTGTTCTGGCCCTGCCAAATGGCTCCTAATTTGTGACAATAATTTATACAATTTTATAGGTGACATAAATAGAATAATTTGGCTTCTGGTTTACCATTCTCCTCATATGCATACAATCAAGTGAATAAACCTCCTATTCAATGAGTAGGACACTTTCTGACCTTCATTTTCACCGGGAATTAACTTCTCCCCCTTTCAACTGCTTAAAATCTTTCAAGCCTAGTTTAATCCAGCTAGTTTGTGAACTAGTTCCTGACTTCCCTACTCAGAGCTGGGCTGTCTCACCCCCAAGCATGAACCCACCTTGTTATTATTTTGGTTTGAGAATTGAACCCACGGGTACTTTACCTTTGAGCTACACCCCCAAGCCTTTTTTATTTTCTATTTTGAAAGAGGTCTCACTAAATTGCTGAGGCTGGCCTCCAACCTGCAATCCTCCTGTCTCAGCTTCCCAAGTACTGGGATGACAGGTGTGCACTACCACGCCTGGCTGAACATACATTCATACCTTGCTCATAGCATTACCCATTTTCTTTTGTACTGATAATTCTTGAACATGTCTTATCGTTGTTGACAAGTTTTGTAAACTCCTTGAAAAGAGTTTTACATTTTCTTCAAAATGTAGGACAGTGATATACACTAGTTGCTTAATACACATTTGTTGAATGGAGAAAAAAACATATGCGGCTGGTTTACTCAGGTCATTCCCACAAAATGATGCCTAAAAACTATGTAATTGGAAGTTTTAAAAAATATATTTCCACAATATTATGTCATTAATTACTGTACCCTGAGGAATTACCACTGCTGCTAATCTCTTGGATCCGATACTTAGAGACATAAATATAAGCGACATTAGCACTGCTACTGTGTTCAACAAGATTACAGGATAGAAAGTAGGCCTAGAAGCAGATGTTTGAAGAATACCTTAAGAGATAACAACACATGGACTATCTTGCTAAGTTTGGTTCAGGGCCACTATCTAAGAAGAAGCTGGGAAGTATGACATTTGATGGCGTGGTGGCAGGCTCTTGTGCAGAATTGGAAAAAGATGTGTTTCTACTTTGGGGAATTTTCCTCATTAAAATCAATATGTCAAGGATTGAGTAAAAAAACATTAAAAAAAACAATACTTGCTTATAAGGAAGGATAAAACAGAGTTCCCCATGGCAAATCTTATATGTGAATGCATTTTTTTAATCATTATTCTGTGTATGTGGGTCACTGTGGAACACTGAGTTCAGGAAATACCTTAGTTTTCTTTTTCAAAATATTGTATTGATAGCTTCATCTTTCTTTAGTTTAGGTCAGATTCTCCTAAATTGGTGAAATCCTAGATACCATATATATGTAATTTAAGCACCTTGTATTTCTATGGTAAACAAAATCTTAAGAATAAATTGAGTAAAGAAATACTGTAATGATTTTCTGAATAGACAATACTTTAAGATTTAATATGTTTTGAAAAAACATCATTTTAGGTACAGGTATGTCCTTAATTCCACAGTGTGACTTCAGATTTTAAAGGGCATCAACAAAAGAATAAGCATTGGATATGTCTACCTTTCCTCAGACTCTTACAGCATTCTCTCTCTCTGTCTCTGTCTCTGTCTCTCTCTCTCTCCAACCTCAAACAATAAAACAATCAGTTTCTCTTTACCCACTTCTCCTCTGCTTCCCACAATCTGTACCATACTACTACCAATGAGAGTATTTTAACTTTTTAAATATTTTAAATAGTTTTGCATTTTATATTACATAGGAGTTGAGGAAAAACTAAATATTTCTGAAAGTATATTTAAGATACTATTTTGAAACAATTAATCTGCATGGGTATACATAATGGAAGCCAGTGGTTAGAAATCTCTTATATTCCAAAAAGCTAAAAAGGTATTAAATATCAAGCATTACACCTCAACTGGGCATGGGTCACTTGCTGGGAGGCCATGTCTCCCAATAAATGAAAAAACTCAGGAAGAAGAGTGGATATAGAGATCCAGCTAGAGATGAAATCTCACAGACTTAAATTACGAATGTGTGAAGTTTAGGAGAGGGAGCTGAAGACAAAGACATGGGAGCCATTGGCAGTAGCAGCTGAAGCCATGGTTGTAGGTAAAGATCCCAAGAGAATGTGAAAAACACAAAGCCATATAGAAAGTGAAGAAGAAGACAGGCGTGGTGGCACATACCTGTAATCTCAGTACTTGGGAGGCTGAGACAGGAGGATCACAGGTTCGAGGGCAGCCTCAGCAACTTAGACCCGTTTCAAAATAAAAAGGTGGTGTAGCGCAGAGGTGGAAGGGAATATGGTGACCATCATGTACCAAGGAGATAAAATAGGGAAATACTGAACTTACGTAGGGTTCCCTTGCCCCCTCCCCACCCATGCTCAGCTCATGATAATTGACAGGGTTGTTATTTCTCTATTAGCTCACTAGACCAAGCTCACCATCAAGGTACACCAAGAACAGCAAACGAACCCTAAATTCTGAGGATGCTGTCAGCACTCAAGTAGAGCAGGGGAATGAAACTAGGGAGAACTCTTTGGGGGCCAGGTCATTAGGCCATATCTGGTGATATCCCATTTTCCATCTGGAAAAGTTAAAGTTTTGTTGGGCAATTAACTTTACAGGATGGAACATTTCTAATAGTTTACTAAAACCGTTAAGCCCAAATAGGGGACAAACGCCAGTACTGGTTCCAGAAGTTGGTTCCACCTTCCTTTCTGCAGTAGGAAGTGAGCATCTATAAAGAAGAAGGAAATGAGCCAGGTGTGGTAGGGCACACCTGTAATCTCAGTACTTGGGAGGCTGAGACAGGAGGATTACAGGTTCAAGACCAGCCTCAGCAACGTAGCAAGACTATCAGCAACCTAGCAAGACCCTGTAAAAAGGGTCTTGGAGGTTTAGCTTGGAGGTAGAACACCCCTGGGTTCCATCCCCAGTAACACACACACACACACACACACACACACACACACACACATGAAAAGAAAGAGAAAAAGAAAGAAAGAAAGAAAGAAAGAAAGGAAGGAAGGAAGGAAGGAAGGAAGGAAGGAAGGAAGAAGAAGAAGAAGAAGAAGAAGAAGAAGAAGAAGACGAGGAGGAGGAGGAGGAAGGAAGGAAGGAAGGAAGGAAGGTCTCTGATGTGTTTAAACAGACTGCCTTGACTTCAAGGATTATTAGATCTCAAAGATATAAGAAAAAAAAAAAGAATCAGGGTAACATCCTTTGCATGGATCCGATGATGAGAAAGTGAGTGGTAATTTAGGATTCAGTCACAAGAAATGGCCTGAAAGGTTTTCCCATGAATAAAACCTTAAGGGTCAGGAACCCTAGGCTCTGCACCCTTCCGGTCTCCCTAACCTACAAAAGGAGTTTGTTTTGAGACGACAGTAGTTGTGGCCTTCACACTGAGCAGACAGCATGAGGCTTTCCAACCTTTGGTAAGGTGCAGTGTTTTTAGGTAAGCGGGCTTGACACAAAATCTCACCTGTGCTTGCTTTTGACTAAGCAGTTCTGGCAAGCCAACAAAAATTCTGCAAGGTTAATTGCAAAACAAAACCTCAACTTCTCCAGATGGAAAAGAGAAATCACAAGTACACCAAAGGAAAGAATCTCACTGTTTCCCACACCATGGCTCTGCAGTCTCAGAACAGTTCCATGAATATTACATATGTGCAGTAAACATTTATGACCATATGTAGGTCCAAAGCAGCATGAGGGATTTTGTGTGAGGAGTTGCTGATGAGTACCACGAATAGGAATCCTTTATATCTGAGGTATCCATAGTGACTAAGTAGGGCCCATGCTTATTAGCTTCCAACCAGCTAACCATGCTTAGACTCTGTGGGCTGCAGGCTTCCTAATTCATATAACACCCCAGAGAGTGGGTAAGTGCTTTTCAGTTTAAAAAGCAAACTTAAGTAAGGGATTTTAAGAGATTTCAAGATGCCACAAAGCAGCCAAGATGATAATTTTTGGCCCAACCGTCAATTTGAGTAGTGTTACACAGACAAAATTACATAGCCAGAAACAGAATTATGATTATTAGGAAAATAATAGCACTTTCTTGTGCCTCCTTGAAATCTTCCATTCTGTTACCGACTCCGTTGTTTGCTATTTTGTAGGTAGCTCATTTTCACTTGCATTTGGCAGGGAATACCAGCTTTGCTATTAATGTTCATGATTTTTCTTAATACAAGGAAATATTTAATATAGTAGAAAACTTGCTTGAATTCATGGCATTACATTAATATTGTAATGTTAATATAATCCTCTTCCTAGGACACATTACAGATGATTTTATAATGTTTCCATTTAACAAGCACAGTAGGTTTTCCTTTGCATTGTATGTGTAGAGGTCATTGGACCGCAGCATCAAATTGTTGGTGGCCTAGAATTCTATTCTTATCTTATATAACTGTGACTATAAGTATTTTTTAAAGAACAAATATATTTCTTTTTTTTACGAAAAATATTTTGATTTTATGTTCAAATTTGAACAATTTTATTCGTTCGTATTTTGCACATTATTGTGTTCTTGTTTGATTTCATGAGGATGAACTTTTTATACTGTGTGTAAACAGGTAGAAAATACTCTACAATAATTAAGCCTATATGCACTGAAAATGTTAAAGCTGCTGTCTTAAAATAGTTATTATATAAAATTTAAACCTAAGTTGGTCTTGAGGGTTTCTTAAGGTTTCAAATTTGAACTGGAATGTGGTGTGGAATGCAGTAAAATTACATTTTCCTGTGTCTCCAGTGTCAAGGTACTTAGTCATCTGTATTCCCATCTATTTTTTCACTAATATCCAAGCGATAATAATTGGCTAAAATAATGGAAAACAAAAAATTTGTGAATTCTAGGAATCATAAAAATATGTAATTATAATTCCTTTGTGCCTAACGAGGGTGGACCTCTGTATGAGAGGGAAAAACAATTCACAAACCTAAAAGAATAAGTGGAAATCGAGAACGACCTCAGGGAGACAACTGTTCACTCGCTCTGCTAACACTGATGAGCAGTTCAAGGACCCTGCTCGCCTGGCTCTTAGATTTTAGAGGAATTATTAATAATGGCCTAACTCATAAGGAATAAAGCTGATAATTTGAAGCAGCCATAAGAGCTAAGAATAGTAAGCTAAATTAGTGTGATAGAGAGGAGAAAGCTGCTTTATTTTTGTTTTTTACGGTGCTGGGATCAAACCCAGGGTCTTGTGCATGCTAGGTAAGCATGCGGCCACTGAGCTACAGCTCCATTCACTGGGAAAGGCTGCTTTAGTGGGATAGTTTGGGTGGGCTGGATGGAGAAGGTCCTGTGTGAATTTAGAGCTCCAAAGGGCAAGGAGGAGCCAGCCATGCAGCGGTGGGTGACATTAGCAACAGATGGGAGGAGAGAGGAGGAGCTGAGTAGTCACCTTTGTGGCTTTCTTCACTGGGTTATGAAAAATGTGAGAAGGCTGAACACCCAGAGATAAGCCACAGGTATCGTGAGGCAGGCAGAAAGAGAAGTGAGTCCTTCTCTCCGTTCTTTCTGTAACACCTGTGTGCCTATTTGTAAACTTCCAAGGGAAATAAATATTACCTCCCCCCCTTCGCTCACCTCACATTCTTCACCACAAATTTAAGAAAGCAATCAAACCCATCATTAAGGCAGTCATTCTTTTTAGCAGTGCTAACTTAAAAAAAAAAAAGCAGCCGGGCGTGGTGGCCCACGCTTGTAATCCCAGTACTTTGGGAGGCAGAGACCGGAGGATCCGGGTTCACGGCCAGCCTCAGTGCTCTCGCTCTCGCTCTCTCTCTCTCTCTCTCTCTCTCCCCCTGTCTCTCTCTCTCTCTCTCTACCTAGTGAGGCCCTCTGCAACTTCGTGAAACCCGGTTTCAAAATAAAGTATAAAAAAAAATAGGGCCGGGGTTGTAGCGCGGAGGTAGAACGCCCCTGGGTTCAATCCCCGTACCGCAAAAAAAAAAAAAAAAAAAAATCACTGGCACTTAGCTAAGAAGTAGCTGACCTGTATCAACATCGTTTGGCATTATTCCCTCTCAACACATCTGAGTCAAGATGTTTTTTTTCTGTTGCTGTTTTCCCTGCAGGGATGAGCTAGAGGGGAGGAGGTCGAAATCAGTTCTTGGTTTTCTGGTTTCTAAATGCAGCAGAAGAATTTAGTAGAGGAGAAAACAGTTTATGAAGAAAGAAGTGGAAGGAGGTACATCAGCTGAGTTGCTAGCTCACATAATGACAAAAAAAAAGTTGGCACTATGAATACAGGACCTATCGTGCTTGTTCACTAGTGTTTCTGAGTGTAGCTAATGGCACGGACTGTGTAGAAATAGCTACTCGTCCTGTTTTTGTGATGGGCAGTAGTCAAGCCTGCCGGGGCACTGGATTCTTTCTTTTTTTTTTTTATAGTAAAATCAGTCCTCCCCCCTCCTGGTACTGGGGGTTGAACCTGGGGACATTCTAGTTTGAACTACACCCCCAGCTCTATTTTAATTTTTATTTTGAAACAGAGCCTCGCTGAGTTGCTGAGGCTGGCCGCGAACCTGAGATCCTTCTGTCTCAGCCTCCCAAGTACTGGGATTACAGGCATGCACCACCACACCCAGCTGGATCTTTTCTAACTTTTTGCTCATTGAAAACATCTTTGCTTTTGGATCCAAGGGCAGCATGAAACCCGGAGGCCTTCTCAGGAAGGGAAACTTCTAGGAACTTAATCTGCGAGGGGGAGAGCCAGGAGCCAGCACACTTGGAGGAGTATCTGAGCAGGAGTCGTCAGCATTGGCTGGCTGGTCTTCCCTCAGTGAGTGTTTATTATGTTAAAGCTTCAGGGCTAATGACTGTGAAAAGACATGAAGGACCAAGAAGACGGAAACCCTATCCTCATGACACTGACAAATCAGTTGGATGGAGCTCCCATGAATCAACTAAAGAATACTCTTGCCAAATTCAAATTGAGCAAAAGTGGAGGATATGAGTCTTGTGGGGACAGAGTTGAGGCGTGAGCTATTAGTCAGTCCTGTAAGGCTGCCGGCAGAAGCATACTTTTGGGTGGAGTTTTGAAGGAAGTGAGCAAGTGTATAAATTGATGGACATAAAACTTGTCACCTGAGCAAGCACCTCGGGGCAGGAGTTGGCTTCTCTTTCTTATACACTCCTGGACTTCCCTTGTCGCTTGTTAGACTCTCCATAGCATTATTTACCAAGAGCTTGAATGGTTGGACTTGGGCACCATGTTGCTAAATTAACTGAAGTTTGGTCTTCCACTCTGCCATCGGCCACAACACAAAATGCAGACAGATGTCATGAACACCTTGTATATCTATCCCCTTTTGTCTTCTGAGGTTCACCCCTGTTTCTTCTTCTAATGTGGTTCACAAAAGAATCTCTGCCTCTGAGAAGTCAATATATGCAGTAACCTTCTGCAGCTGGCCTCACTAAAAGGGGAGAATCTGTTGAATGCCACTGGAAATGTTAGAATCTCTTGTGACAGTAAGGTCTCCGGAGAAAACTAGTGGTTAAATTGCTAAGTTCTTTGAGTCCGAAGCTTTTTCCTCTTGCTGTGCAAAGAAGTGCCTGATCTTGCAGTATCATGTTTCTGACTTCTTTGTTCTGGCTTCATTTTTTCCCCCCAAAAATGTCATTTTCATTTGTTCTTAGAGTTCAGAACACGTCAAAGCGCTTCTCTAAGCGGTAGGTGGTTTTACAGAGCACATGAAGAATGAACATTGACTATTATCCTGGCAGCGCTCCATCATGTTCAGGGAGGAGTCGGGTTACTTTCCAGTCTTGATGGTGTCTGAACATGAAACAGGAAAGGGAGAACTGAGGCAATGAGTCACCTCTTTGGGGCCCAAAACATCATTTACCTCGAACATGGAGAAAAATGAGAGTGAAAGTTTCTTTTTATAAGTACTATATGGATAATTGCTATTTTCTCATGGTTCTCATCCAGTTCAGTACATCTTTTTTTTTTTTTTTTTTTTTTGGCGGTACTGGGGATTGAACCCAGGGGCGTTCTACCTCCGTGCTACACCCCCAGCCCTATTTTTTATTCTTTATTTTGAAACAGGGTCTCACTAAGTTGTGGAGGGTCTAAGTAGCTGAGGCTGGCCGCGAACCTGGATCCTCTGGTCTCAGCCTCCCAAGTACTGGAATTACAAACTGTGTGCCACCACGCCCATCTCAGTTCAGTACATTTTAAAAGGATGGCTATGCCGGGCGTGGTGGAGCACGCTTGTAATCCCAGTACTTTGGGAGGCGGAGACTGGAGGATCTGTGTTCGCGGCCAACCTCAGCGCGCATGCGCGCACGCGATCTATCTCTCTCTCTCTCCTCTCTCCTCTCTCTCTCTCTCTCTCTCTCTCTCTCTCTCCTTCATGAGGCAACTTCGTGAGACCCGGTTTCAAAAATAAAGCATAAAAAAATAGGGCCGGGGGTATAGCGCGGAGGTAGAACGCCCCCGCGTTCAATCCCCGGTACCGCAAAAAAAAAAAAAAAAGGATGGCTATGGACTCTTGAGGTGGGCAGAAAAACCCAGGTCTTGCCTGTTCTTACTGAACTCCCCACTAGAATCTATTGGGATGCTAGAATCAACTGAGTGATTGGTGGTTTTTATTTGTTATTCTGTGGGTGTGTGTGGGGGGGTACTAGGAATTGAATCCGAGGCATTCTGCCTCTGAGCTACACCCCCAGCTCTATTTTATTCTCTATTTTAAAACAGGGCCTCACTAACTTGCTGAGGCTGGCCTCAAACCTGGGATCCTCCTGTCTTAACCTCCCAAGTCCTGGGATTACAGGTGTGCAACACCATGCCCAGTGTATTTGGTTTTCATGATAGGATTATGCAATTATGGTATTTTGAGATTGAAAAATAAATTAAGAATTGATGCTAGAATCCAAAATATAGGTAATATATTGAGAAATTTGAATGCTGCCCCAAGCTGCCAACACATTGCATACAAGTAGTCTAATGGATTACAATTTTTGTATCATATGATTCAAGAGATTGGCATTGCTAAATTTCTGTACTTCCTTGATCAATGAAGATGAAACCCTTTTCCAGAATATTCAGTTTATGGAATGATTAAGCAAGAATGTAACTGGGAGCTATTTTCTAAGGATCTGACTCATCAAACTCAATACCAAGTATGCTTTGATTAATTTTTTATGTAGGGATCCTTCGGGCAAATTAATTTGGGTATACATCATTTGAAATAGGGTAGTACCACCACCATCATCATTATGTACATCCAGAAATCAAAGCAACATTAGAGAAGGAAGATGGCGGATCACAGAGCAGCTAAGAAAGATGAGAGCAAGGACTAGGAAATGGAAATGAAACACAAGGGTTATTGTCTCACAGACTCTACCCAGCAGATGGGGATTATCATAGCTTGTAAAGTCTCACCTGGTAGGCTGATCGATCCTCAAGTCTAATCTGATGTCATAGCTCACATTCCCCTCTTGCTGTTTGCTGAGGTTACCAGGGAGAGGGTGCTGTCAATAGGGTCATTCCTGGGGGGATGATAGGGAACCACTTTCTATGGCACTGGCTCTTTTCCACAGGATGAGCTAGAGATCGCTGCTTTATTACTGTATTTCACTTAGGCATATACTCTTCTTAATCCGTACTTACTACATGTCTATTAAATACAAGGCATTATTCTAGAGACCTCAAAATACACATTTAAAAGCACATTTGGTTGATAGTTTTATAAATGAAGGAACTGAGTCTTGGAAAATTTAAGTAACTTGCACAGATACACAAGCTAGAAAGTAATAAAACCGAGTCTCGACCCTAGGTCTGCCAGTCTCCAAAGCCCAGGATTTTCTGTCCCATGCAGTTAACCCAATTAGAAAGGTTTTGGAAATCATATTATTTTTCTGTCCTTCACACACTGTACTTTAGAATTAATAGCACTGGTTATGTTTTGCAAAAAAACATTGTGCTCCATATTCAAGTTATATTTAATAAATATTTATTGAGCACTTAACATGTGCATGCAGGTCATTGGTACAGGTTTGTGTGGAAGTAAATAAAATATGGTTCTTAGTTTCAAGAACTAAAGTCTAAGTGTAGATGTACATGCACGTACAACCTCTGTTTATTTTGAACTCCAGCTACATGTCAGAAGTTATGCTAGGTGTATGATGAACATTGTCTTTATTATTTGATCCTTATGAGAGTCTTGTAAGGTAGTGGTTTTATAAATACATTCCCCAAAATGTAAGTCATAAGCAGTGATCTATGAGGCCTAAAATAAGAAAACTTGTACAAAGGAGATGGTTGGCATTTCAACTGAGCTCTAAAGAACAAATGGGATTCTAATAGAATAGTTGAGAGATGAATTTCCCAAAAAGGGCCTTCCAGGCCAGGTGAAAAGCAGGAACAGATCTATGGAGGCAGGAGGTATAGGGTATGTTCAAGTAAAAGCAGCTAATTAGGGTTGGAAGGTGTAAATTAGGGTGGCTAAGGGGGTAGATGTGGACAATGAGCCTAAACCTAAGTAGTAAGAGGTCCTGATGACAATATGTAATATGCATGAGGAAATTAGACATTATGGGAAACCATTGAATATTTCTGTACAAGAGAATGACCAATCAAATCTGATTTGATTTCGAAAAACCGTATGCTCAGTCAGAAGCCTGAATCATCAGCCATAGTCCAATGACAAGTGTAGCATAATTATCTGCTACACTAATTTTCTTCTTTAGAAATCAGTTTTTAAAACATGTACTTAGATGGGCATAGTGGCAAAAGCCTGCAATCCCAGTTCTTGGGAGACTGAGATAGGAGGATCGCAGGTTCAAGACCAATCTCAGCAACTTTGTGAGACTCTCAGCAACCTAGCGAGACTCTGTTTGAAAACAAAAATAAAAAGGGCTGGGAGTGTAGTTCAGAGGTAGAATGCCCTGGTTTCAGTCCCTAGTACCACTCAACAAACAAACAAAATGTACTTATGGACACAGTGGTGTGTATAGTCCCAGTTACTCAGGAAGTTGAGGCAGGAGGATCACTTGAGCCCAGGAGTTTAGGGCCAGCCAGGGCAACATAGTGAGATACTATCTGCTAATAAAATAAGTGTATTTATAATTTGGACCTATACATTTTTAAGTAGTTGAAAAAATAAAAAAGAATAGTCATGTTTTGTGGCATGAAACTTTTATGATTCAGATTTCAAATAAACTTGTACTGGACACAGCCACATCTGTTGATTCCCATGTTGCCTGTGGCAGCTCTCCTACTGCAGTGGCAGAGACCAGTCCCTGCCACAGAGACCGTCTAGCCAACAAAGCCTGAAATATTTACCACCTGACCCTTAACAGAAAAAGTCTGCCGACCCTAGTGTGTCTTTCTGGCCCTCTTAATCCATTTCTTCCTTCCAGTGTGTGAATGGAAAATGAATTTAAGTTCATTAATAGAACCAAGAAACCTTTAGCTTTGCTTCCAGGTATTATTTCTTCCCTTCTCTTGAAAATGTTGAATGTTCCATATATAGATTCTCAAAGCTAAAAAATAATGAGGTAGAATGTGTTTTCTCCATCACCATATCCCTTTCCTAAGGGGATTCTGAAAGTGTGGTTTTCCCTTGAGGTTAGAGGACTACATTCCTTTTCCACACACACTCCATTTTTAGTTCGCACTCAGGTGGTCAGCTCCACAGAACAATGTCAAATGAGCTGCCTAGGAGCTTTATAAAATCTCTTCCAGTTTGATTTCTGCTCTTACCTTGTCCAGTTCCTTTGCCTCTGGAAGGGTGAGGAATAGTGGAATAACCTTTGACTATGAACAGTAGACTTTAACTTGCCTGTGTAGTGTGCTAACGTCACAGCGCCCTATCAGTTGTCTCTGTGTCTTGCAAACCTGCAGCGCAGCATCAGAGCTTTCTTGGGTTTACAAGTCTTTGGGCAAAGCACAAGGATGTGGGACAACCTGTCCTTTGTCAACTGAAGCCATTGTGACATGGCGGGGGAGCAACAGGGTGCAAAGTGAGAAGTAGTCTTCCTTCTTCGTGCTTCTCATCCACTTCTGAGTTGGATGTGACCTGGCATCCACCCCGTTCACCCCTCACCTAGCACCTCCACAAAAATACTCCAAATAAGGTCCCCAATAACCTCCCAACTGACAAATCCAAGTGACACTTCTCAGTCCACATCTAGATGTCTATTCTGAAATAACTGACAACGTTGACCAGGCTTCCCTATTTCACACTTTCCTTCCTTGGATCCCAGAACAAAAACTCGACCTAGTATTTCTCCTCTTGCCTGAAATCTCTTTGAGTCCTGTAGACTCTCCTCTCTCTACCTGCTTTTTACACATATCGAGGCCTTCTGTATTTTTCCTTCCATGTTTCCACTGTGAGTTAGTGCCATGACATCTCTATTTCAGTTACTACCTGCATGTCAGTGACTGTTCTTAGCCCATTTGAGAGTGCTATCATTCACCCAATGATCCTTGACTCCTTTCTTTCTCCATTGTCAGCACTCACAAAGTCCTGTCATTCATTGTTCCCAAACATGCCTTGAGCCATGTGTTTTGAGTTTTCTTTTCCTCCATTCCCACTGCTTCTTTGTTTGCGAAGGCCCTTATCATCCCCCACTTCAACTTTGCACTCTTACTAGTTCCCCGCTGTCTCTAGTCTTCTTTGTTCAACCCACCCCCAATATCACTGCAAGTGTTATCTTCAAAACAGTAACCTTATCACTGCCCTGCCAAAACCTTTCAATGGCTGCCATTCAAGCAAGGGATAAAGTCCAAACTTCTTGTTGATTATAGCACTAGGTCTAGTTTCTGATCTTGCCTCCACCCATCCAGGAGTTACTGTCTACTTCCTTCACACACAAAGACCAGGTTTATTTTTGCAACTTACATTGATTTTTTTCACACCTCTGCTCTGACTGTCATATTCTTCACCTTTCTCTCCATCTGAACAAATCTCAGCACATCTTCCAAGGCCCAGTTCAAATATGATGTCCCCCCTCTCGAAATTAGTCACCCCCTCCTCTTTGCCACCATGGGAGTTTTCACACACCTGGCTTACCGCACATTTCACAGTGCACTTTAATCATATATTTACATATTTTTCTACATGAGACTATGAGCACAGTATCTATCTTTTAAAAAGCATCATGTGTGTCTGTACCTGTACCATGAGCTTTGCAGATTCTGTTGCCAGGCATGCCAGAAATGAATGTTGCTATAAAGACCTTATTGGGCACCTATTGGCAGAAAAAGTTCATTTCCTTCTCTCAATATTTTTTTTGTATTGGGTCAAAGTTAAGTATAGATAGCTATAGTTACTCATGAAGTCAGGTGTGCCTTCCGTGTTATAGGATAGTATTTATTTTAATAGAATAGAATGGAAAGGAAGAGACTTCTGATGCCACTATTAGGGAATCAAATATATTAGAGAAGTTTAACTTCCCATGTAAAACCTAAGAGAGATTGGTAGACAGTGCCTTATTAGATATATAAAGTATGTGTATATATGTGTAATATGTGCATATTATATATCTGTACATATACATATATATTTAGGTGTATCCATTATCACATTACTGTCAGTTGCATTTTATTATATTCATCCTCAGGAAATTATTATTGTAAGTCCAATAATAAAGATAGGGCCTAGGGATCCATTTTCAAGTCTTACTTGTGATATTTTTCCATGCTTATACAACAATCCGGTAATGATACAATCACTTATTAGATGATTAATATTTAGGATACCCACGGGGTTAAAATAGAGTTCCTGTCTTTATGGGATTCAAAAATTACACTTATAAAAGATAAGTAATAATATAAGGCAGTTTGAGGTATACCAATTAATGGCAAACCATAAGTGAGATTTCATTTTGTATCTCACTATAGCCTTCTATAGCACTTTGCATGCCCTGGATACTTAATAAATATTTGATGAATGAATGAAGTGATAATAAAACAGAGGCAAATTTATAATAATTTTTCTATTTTTCTTTCTTCATTGTGATTATACTGGAGTTGGGTCTTGGGCTGTCTTTGTTGATAGCAGCTGGTTGTGTGAGTTAGAATTTATCTTTTATACTTTTATAGATGTCATTTATTATCTAGGAAGATAAAACATCCTTTTTTGTAAATTTAAGCCCAAAGTTAACAAATATATGATATAAATAATAAAATATATAAAATATGAGTAATAAGTACCTAAAATATATGTAATTTAAGTCTACGTAAAGTTTACTGCTTAGTTGAAGGCTTTGTAAATAGTACTGAGATGCATTAAGTGAAAATGTGTATCATAGTCTTTATTGAGATAAGGTAAGACTCAGGAAATTTTTAATCATCTTCTTTTCAATGGGAACAAATTGCTCTCTTACAGCAAAGCCTAGGTTCCCAGTAGGAAGGAAACCATCTGAAAATGTGGTTCCTTCTAGAAATTGTTTTGCAGTATTTTGCAAGAAGGTGTGGGGTGACCACAGGTACCTCACCAGCTTCATTGGAATGGATGGAGTATAGGCGATCTATGTATATTTGTTCTTCAGGGTGATTAGAATATGCACCAGGCTATCTAGATTTACTCTCAGAACCTCCTTAAGACTTGTCAGAATATCTTTTTTTATATAAGAGAATAGATGGCCATGATTCTAACTCATCCGTTTTTCTGTGTCTCTGAAGGTTAACATTTTCACAAGTTTGCTTAAAAATATTAGATGAATTTAAATGGTTGGTCCCAAAATCTTCTTCTTTCCCTTTTCCAGCGTGCAGCTCAATCTCAGCATAGAGTCACGTTTTGAAACAGATGTAGCTCTTTCTACAAGGTTTTTACTGCAAGAAAACTGGAATCTCACAGATTCACATGGACTTCTTTTATGTTCTCATTTCCCTTTATCCAAACAGAAAGCCCCCACCCAGTAATACTCCTCTAGAATTACAATGTAGCTTGACACTGTAGCCATAGTGGGTTTTTTGTTTAAATTACAAATGTGTAAAAATAAAAAGAAATGCATATATTAAGTAGCATTTAATAGTCAACACAAATACTTCTTCCAGTGTGGTTCCAAATTGAATTTTTAATCTTTCCATCCTTATCCTAGAGGATATACCCAAAGTGCTCAGTGTACTTGGGTATGAAATGAAATGAAATGAATGAGTAACTGATATTATTCTAAGGTGATTTATTTACATGTGCTAGAACTTAACAATTTATAATCGCCCTTAGTTTATTATTTCAAGACCATTATGTACTGCAAAGAATCCTTTCTACAGATTTTCATGTACTCAATTTTTTTTCTTTTAAATATTAAGACTTACATCAACCATCAGCCAACTGTCTATGAGTTTGAACTGCCAACTGGGTGTATGTTCTTTTTATTTTTAGTTGCTGTTTTCTTTGAATTATTTTTACTATCATTAGAGAATGAGCAAGGTTAGCTTGTATAGAATGAGCTCAACCCTGCTGCTTCAGTTATTTTTAGAATCTTTGATTTTAAAAAAGTGGTTGGAGGGAAGAAATAGAACCACATTCAACTAAGGCTGACCCTGGTCTTCATTATCAAAGAAATTGGTGAGATTTTTTCTCTTGTGTTATTGTCTTTAATTTTCAACAAGACGATTTCCCTGAAAGTTCTTTATTTTTCTCCTAAACTTGTTATATGGGAATGTAGTAGTTACAAGTCAGTCTGTCATATGAATAAAAGTTTACAAATGATTTACTTAGCCCTTCTGATCTGCCTCATTTAAAGTACTTTAAAAAAATAGAAATTCTATATTACGGTTTTAGAACAGATTCTAAGTTGCTCTAAAATTAGTCAATCATTTGTATTTAAATATTTTCAGGAGTTTTTGCATTAGGAATTTATACTGTGTACTCACTCCCCGATCATGGTATAAAAAGTTTAAATTAGTTAGGTATACTAAAACATTGACAGAAAACATCTTATTTGATAATTTTGTATTTCCTGGTAAATTACCTTGTATGAGGCAATTTTAAATGCTCCCATTCCCCTCCTAATTCTAGTATGCACACAGCTACATATTCAGTTTTTCTTTCAAGAAAACTGAATTCTGTAAACCCAGAAAAGGATTCTAGATTGGTCATTTTCAATTTCTCTTTGTATCATTATAAAACAGGCAAAACACTTTCTGGCCTCTGATTTTTGAAACTATAAAATCATTTCACCATCAAAGTCCAAACCCTTAAGACAAATTTTTACCTAAGAATAAATGTTTTTGCCATTTATAAGCCTTTGAAATTAAAGTTTCAAAAAGAATGTTCCAGTCTTTAAGAAAGCCATGTCAAACAATATCCCTAAAGCACATTAAATTATATAGTGCTCCACCATCCTATGCACAACATTTGCAACAGAAGAGAGAAAAAAAACAAAAAAAGCAAAACAAAAACTTAACCTTTCAGCTGCCCAACCAGTTGGTGGAGGGATGGCAGGTGAGCCACCATGAGGGTGCTGGAGCAAGGGGGTGGATGTGTGTGGGGGGGAGGGGTTGTTGGTGGTGAACATTTGAGGGTGGAGAGAGCTCACACTCTGGGTTCTGGGTTGCTGGTTCATTCTTTGTAGCCCTGGTTGTGAAGTGATTTATGGGACCTGCAAGGGCCATATGTCACTTTCCTGGTTGGTTTTGTTGACACCTTGTCACATTCTTGTGGGCTTGAGGAATTCATTGTTCTTGTTTGAACTGATAAGAATAAAAAAGAAGAAAGAGAGAGAAGGAAGGAGGGAGGGAGGGAGGAAGGGAGAGAGAAAGAGAGAGAGAGAGAGAAAGACTGATTTCCCATTGAGTCCTTGGGAGAAGCCTGGTGTGGAATGTTGATGGAGCAGCAGGACTGGCTTCTCCTAGCAATTTATCTGCCCAAGACTTCAGCCACAGGAACTCAGTAGGGCTTTGGATGTGTGGGCTGAAGCTGTCTTCTCTCTCTGGATGTAGTTTCCTAGTTTGGAGCTGGTTCTTTTTGCCTAGATGATGCTGTAGAGAGGGGCTTTGGAAGGAGGAAAGAAGGAGGGGGGTTTCCCAAGAAGTGGCAGATAGAATGGCTGGGAGGAGATTCCATTGGAAGGTCAAATGACACTGATCACCCAGAGAAAGTAAAACCCACGGTGACTTTTGATGTGAGCTGGTCTCTTCCAAGTTCATTCTGCCGTACAGTGTGCTTTTTGGGCATGGTGCCATGCTGACCTCTCCCCTTTAATGTGTAGTGCCCCATGCTTCACTTAGTATTTTGGCAGCCTGCACACAGAGGCTGGCATTTGAGCCCAGCGCTTTGAAGGCAGAAAAAAAAAAAAGAGGTTCAGCACGGGAACTCATCAAGCCACTGGCCAAAAGTTTGGGTGATGTATACATAGGGTATTATTTCCCACTTCAGTAGAGCAAATGAATGATATGCCTGTGTTTTTAGATCTCTTCCCTGATATCTTCACTTTAAAAAAGAATAATAATGGATTACACTGTATTTCGTCCAAGAAAAGTAACAGGTCAAATCATACATACCACATCATGGGACTGTAAATGCCCCCACTTCCCTTTGTGAAAGTATCTGTTTTCTTTAAGGGCAGCCAAGCACAAACATTCCACTCACTAATATCCTCTGTCATCACGCTATTGTTGATTGGAAGAAGAACCTATTTGCACCCCAGCCAAGGGTGAGGTGTTCAAGGAGTGTTCACACTTTTGTGTTGTACTGTTAACAAGTTTATGTGGAATGTCATAAATCACTTTACCTGGAAGCGCCATTCACACATCCCCACTATGAACCTCATTTTGAACTAGAGCCACAGGAAACTATTTTCAAACTTCGTAACTCCAACAGTGCTTCTTATAGAATGTGCATGTTTAAGCTTCTTGTACTTGATTTACCAAGCCTTTACTGTGCCGTAAACAAGAGACGTCTGAAGAACTGCCAAGGTAGGTGGCCGGATTCAAGAGCTGACGTTGCAGTAATACTGAATGCAAATGAAAGTGGCCTAATAAATCTGCAACAGGAAAGCTAATAAACAGAACAGTACAGGAATCGCAGGATTAAAATAAGAAGCTAGCTCCGGGAAGCCCTTTCGTGTTATTCACCTTTCATATTATTTACCTTACCATCAAGTGATATTTTGACTAAAATTTAAATATCTAAATATATGCAACATGATTAATAAGATTGAGAGCATCAAACTTTTAACACACATATTTTTTTTTTTATTCTACAAACCCAGTTCCCCCAGTTGCTTTGCAAAACTCTGATGAGCCTGCCAGTTCTGCCTTTGCCTTTTTTCCTAGCTTGGAATCGACTCTAGTTTCCAGACTTAGGTTTATTGACAGTGTTTCACTGCTCTCTGCTGGAGAAGTCCAAAGCCAGGCCAGGCATCTAGGGCTAATCACTTGCAAAGAATGCAGGTGTGATGGCTCAGCTGATAAACTCCTGGCCTCTGGAATTAAATTCAACACAAGACTTATTCATGCTGGTCGTAGATCACAGGTTACAGGCCATGTTGTACAGGCCAGAAATGGGTTTCTCAGAGAGGAAAGTAAGATGAAAATAAACCACCTGAACTCCAATTCCTTACTTCAAATATTGTCCTCTACAAAGATACCCTGAATACTGAATGGTACGCAGTATCCCTGTTTTCTTTAATTTTTCCATTTTTGACACACAGATAATATACTTTATTCTGTTATGTACATCTCTGATAATAATCGTCTACCCCCAAAGAAAGGAAATGAAGCTCTTCTAACCAAACTCTATCAAAGTTTGAAACAAACTATATACAGTTTTTTTCCCCCTATACTTCTTAGTATGTGCATGGCTGGAGAAAAAGAGTCAAGAGCATTTATCAAGTAAGCAGAAAGTAACTTAGGATGTTTTTTCCAAAATGTTTCTCAACATCAATAAATATTAATTTACCCATTCATTTGCATGAATACAAAAATAAGCCATAATTTAGATGCTGTACTTCTCAAGTGTGAAACAAAAGTACAAAAACAGCAAAGGCTTTAGATGAATATTGTTATCTACCTATACATACTGAGTATGCATATAACATGTTTATGCACATGTGCATGTGTGCTTCTACATATGCATACCTCTGGGAATAGGGAGTGAAAATATACAAGTATTACACATCTCCAAAGTGCTTTACATTCTTTTCAGTCTGGCATCTTTTCACTGAAAAACAACTTGATGAATAGGAATCATAAAAAAGCCAGCCTTACGACAGCATTAAAGTGCTATTCTATTCTACAGCATTCCAAGTGAATTATTGCTGTGCTGTCAAAGAAAACAAAAACATTTGGGAAGGACTGTTTATTTTACAGTGGTTGACCAAAAGTATGCAAGCGGTTATAGAAAAAAAATGTAGACAGCTAACGATGGGAGGTGCCATTTACACATTCTGAAATCCATTCACAAACCTTTGACACAAACTCCTGATCACTGGAGATGATATTAGAGGCAATGGCGTTTTCCAAGGGAGAAACCCGGGCACTTTCACAGCATTTCAGTGCAAAGCAAGTTGATACAGCCTCTGTCTGCCAGCCTGCATCACTGGCTTCTGTGTCCTCACTCAGATTCTAATGGCATGATTTTCTTTTACCCCAAGAACAGCAAGGAAAGTTGTGCAATAATCTTTCTCTAAATGGTTATGGCAATGAGGTATTTTTGTGCTGGAAACATGGGTTGCCCTTGGTATTTAAAGATTAAAATAAAAACTGCCATTGACAATGTTCATAGATTCTTGTGTTAAATATTTTATCTTAGTGCTAGATGAAAAATTAGAGATCCCTAATGCAGTCCTTTCCTATTATAGATAATAAAATGTATACTTGATAAATGACTTGCTTAATGACACACACATAGGTAGCATGGAAAGATAATAAATAGTCTAAGAAATAGAAGGTTGGTGTTTCTGTTGAGATATGTTTTGCCTGAAAATCAGACAGTACAGTCAGGACCTCACTGTTGGCTCTTGGTAAATGCTTATTTAATGTGTAAGGATTTCTCCCTAGTGAAGAGATCCTTGGGTTCAGGAGTCTGGGTCTTGAGGGTCAAGGTTTCTTTTACTTCTTTTTAAAATCACTGATAAGTTAGGACCCACTTAACCTCCTGGTGGATCATTTGATGTATTTTTCAAGAAATAGGAATAATCATAACTGGCTCTATTTATCCTTATCATTGGTAAAAAGGTATGAAAAGCTCCTTGATGCATCTGGCATGATCCCATCACATAATACCACTCAATAAATATTGATTGAAAGTATTCATTTAAAGAATTGCTTCAAATTTCCTTTCTGTCAAGGCCAATACAGCCTTTTTTTCCTGGGTGCTACATCATTTGTAGGAAGACACCATATAGACATATCTTGGCGGTACAGGGAGTTGATAGACAGCTACACCGTGGTCCCGTAGAAGATGCTGTGGGCATCCGCCTATCCTAATGTTTTGCCTCCAGAGGGTAGACAGCGCAAGGGGGAAGAAGAGGGGAAGAAGAACCACTTGCCCCTGTGCCCCTACTTCAGCAGCTACTTCTCTCTGAGGGTCTCCAGAGGGATTTTGTGCCCTGTTGGCCTTAGAGACAGATGTCCTTTCGACAGCTGAGTTGCTTGTGTCCCCTGAATGACACAGAATCAGATATTTTTCAAATGTAGCATCCGCCTTCCCTCGGTGACATCCTTGGGTTAATCACGTGCTTGCTGGCCAGGATATGTAAATAAGACGTGGCTAAACAAACAAACAAAAACACTTATAGGCTTATGAAGCAATCTTGCTTAATAGTAGTGAAACAAAACAAAACACTACTCCAACAAATCCTCCTGTGTGCTACTCAGTAGTGGAAAGATCCAGTTATAACTGGAATTGTCCTGGCCCGGGTATTGTCCCAGACCCAGAGGGAGAGGGGGAGGCCGGGAGAGGGGGGAAAGGGAGCCCTGACGAAGGAGAGCCTGAGTCACCGGCTGGCTGCAAACAGCCCCGCGGATTCCCTCCCAGCGGTGGCTAATGAGCAGCAGCAGACTGGTAAGCTGAGCCCGCGGGTCCCAGGGCCCGCCCTCCGCGCATGTGCGGGGATGACTGACACATTCCCTTCCTGACCTGAACCCTTCCCCCACGTGCTCAGAGGTGGCCTGAGGGAGCCTCTGGTAGGTCTCCAGAGGAGGTTCCATGCTGCAGAATGCGTGGAGATTAGGACTGTGGGGTTCCTATGCGGCGCCTGCAGTTGGATGTCTCCATCTCCTGACCCTGCTGGCTGGGGACCACTGAGCACGACCTCCCTCCGAGTAGTCCATCACTGAAGTGATCTGCCCTGCCCGGAGGGAGGGGAGCATGCCAAAAGCAACCTCAGTCAATGAGAGCCCGGCGGAAGGCGAGGTCTTGCCTGCCGCCTCTCTGCGCTCCTTTGAGAATCATGCGCTGCTATTTCTGCATCTTCGGCCAGTTGGCCCCTGCCCACCTTCTCTGTTCATACTGAAGCAGCCAGGAACAGAGGGAAAGAGGAAGCCTCGGCTGTGCTCCGGGCTGCGCCGCTGCCAGGGCTGCCTCTGTAGTAGATCCAGCAGCAAAAACAAAACAGGGCAGAGCCCGGGGAGGCCCAGCCAGAGCAGCTGAGCATGGAAGCAAAGCAGCAGGCCCGCCACAGCAGCACGCTGTGGGACTTCATACGGGAAGGGAGCTTGGGGTGTGACTGCATCCTGTCAAAGCTGGGAAACTGAGGCCCAGGCAGGACGTGGCATGCCCGGGCAGTGACCCAACCAGGAGCAGAAAAGACGTTTTCTAAGGGCCCCATCCATACTGCTGTGTGGTTTTGATAGCATCCTTCCGGCCTCAGTTATCCCATCTGTAAATCAGGGATGCCCGTAATGCCCTTAAGAATCGTTGTAAGGATTAAATGAGAAAGTGTAAACAAAGTGCTTGGCGCCGTGCCCAGTCACTTGGTAAGCCCGCAGCAAATGTTGGCTAGTCTTATTTGAACCAGAACTTGAGTTCCAAGTGAAGCAAGAAAGACAGGGAATTGTTCATAAATACCTGATGGGGTTAGGGAAATGTTGTTGTTGTTGTTTTTTAAACATGGCTGCTTTTCACAAGGAGTGCACTTGAATTAAGACCAGATTGATTATATGATTTTGTTCAGTTTTGATGTTGAAATATTTATCAAATGGCAGCTTATCCCCACCCCCTTCCAGGAAGAGCCCCATTTGAATTAGGAGGAAATGTAAGCCATGCACCAGTCTAGTCTGCAGACTTCCTGAACCTATGTTTTTCCCCTTTGTGAAAGAGCATCTGAACCTTCCAACAGAGTTTAAACAGTTCAACTTCAAAGTTAGATGCTGATGAAAAGCACTTCCTAAGAGGCTGAAGGATTGTTCTAGGGTGAAAGAAGAGAGGAGTTGCTGAATAATACCACTTTTGGAGAAAACACCATGGGTGTGTGATTCTGTCAACTTGGGTCCAGGTATATGGGAAGGGATAAGGATCTCAGTTTAAAACAACAGTTTATAGCAACACTTATTCCCAAAGTGCTTTTACATCCTTTTTTGACACTGACCGCAAATCACTAAATTAAGATAATGATAACAGCAAACATTCATTTATCCCTTCCTGGATGTTGGGTAGTGTACAAAGTATTCTATGTATATACATTATTTCATGTCATATCCTCAAAAATCCTATGAAATATTTCCTCCTTTTGTGGTGAGGTAAGGGAAGCTTAAAGAAGTTAAACAACTTATCCAAGGTTATTCAGCTAGTAAACGCTCCTATGCTTGTAGCCACTAGGCTATGTTCTACTTGTTCTTTCATGTTACCCTTAATCCTAACTTGGATTTAGGGTAATCTCTTTGCATTGCTCTTCTCTCACTTGTAAATTAAAGGCTGGGCTATGTTACTGCCAAGGCTACTTCTCTGCAAATTCAAAATGTTTCCAGAAAAGCAAGTTTGTAATGAACGATCTTGCTTTCCAAGTAAATTATGCTCTATTACAATCAATGGGCCAGTTGTCCTGTTCATATGTATGTGTTGTATAAGGTAGAGAATTCAGGAAGGGATTGAAAACTGGGAAAAATAATTTCACAGCCAGGTGTGGTGGCACACGCCTGTAATCCCAGTACTTGGGAAGCTGAGACAAGAGAATCGCAAGTTCAAGCCCAGCCTCAGCAACTTAGTGAAACCTGTTACAAAATAAAGATTAAAAAGGACTTGGAGTGTAGCTCGGAAGTAGAATGCTCCTGGGTTCAATCTCCAGCACCAAAAAAAAGTGACATTTTAATATATGTGCATGTCTAGTGGTCATCGGTAAAAATTAATTTTAACCAAATTTAGCATGGTCATTTGATAATGACTCTTCAATATTAATGCACAAGTATATTTTCTTTTGCCATTAAGGACAAAGTTTAAACTTTATTTGTGCTGGTCTTTATTTTTAAGGAAGGTTGTGAATTTGTGCGTGTAATTTGGTGTCCCCGAGGCGAGTAGCATTATTACTTTACTAAGTGAATTTCTCTGTCACAACTTTTCACGTCCTAATGGATTTATGCTTTTAAATCCTCAATATTTACTAGTATCTTTGAAGTTGTGTGATTAGACTGATCTAGATTAATATATGATAGTGTTTACTACCTATATGACCTTGGACAAGTTTCTTAATCTCTCTGGGTTTTGTTGCCTCAGCTACAGAATGAATGATAATGGTATCTTCATATTATTATAATGGATTACTGAGACCATTAAATGAGTTAATTATGCGAAGTGCTTCAAATTGCCCCGGCACATAGAAAGTGCTATATGAATATAATTAATAGTATTAATCACTTGTGATTTCCAAACTGGAATTTTCTTTAAATTGTGTCCATTAAGTATTAAATCACAATAAGCCTTCCAACTGATTCTATTTTTAATTGCTAGTCAGTAGTATAAGTTTGTTCTTTTGTCCTCTCTGGTGACATATAAATTATCTTTACATAGAAAGTTTTCTCTTTTAACACATTTTTATGTTCTTCTACTTTGTCCCCCCCCCCTTTTAAAGCACTGTAGCAAGTGGGGTTTTCTTCGTTTTGTTTTATGTATTTTTTATTTTATATTTTAGGGTACTAGGGATCAAATCCAGGGCCTCAGGTACGCTAGGCAAGCACTCTACCTCAGGCCTGTTAAGGGCTTTTTAAAACTGTTTATTACTTAGACTTTTATCTAGAGAAGCTTTTGATTTTGAACTGTGATGTGTAATGGGTCAAATTGCATTTATTGGATTTATTTACTTTGAATTACAAATTAGGTAGAATTTGCTCTCAATTTTTTTTCTCTTTTTGTGCTCAGCTCACAGAGAAACATGTTTTCAGCCAGCCCATGATAAATAGTGGAATTTTAAATGCCATCACGAGATACATATTTCTCAGAGACAAAAGTTTGTTGTTATGTTCTTTTGGCTAGAAGAAACTCTTCTTCTTGGGAAATGTAGCCACAGAATGCTGGGTTTGAGTTTTATTAATATCCTTGTAGATTGAAAACAAAATGTTTTCCCTGTAAGTTTTTGTTCTTTTCCATTTGGCAAACCCAGTGATTTGCCACATGAGCTAATGTGTGTCTCATTCGCTTATTTTCTTGTGCACTAGAAGCCCTGGTGACATCATCTAAATGTGGACAATCCCTGGGAATAAATAACATGCTGGAAAATAGCTTGCTTTGCAGCAGCAGAATCACTTATGCACCTTACAACACACACTAAATATCTCAAACCAATTTCCTTTCTAAAAACAATCATTTGTAAGGCAGGCTGCCCCTCTCATATTTCCTGGTCCAACGAATAATAATAACAACGAGAAAAGGTTTTTATAACTCATAACTATGATTTGTGAGTCAAAATGTCAAAATTATTTAAAAATGTGGTCTGATGATATTAAATATCTATGCAATGAAAATGTCTTTTTTTTGCCGGGTGTGGTGGTGCACACCTATAATCCCAGAATTTGGGAGGCTGAGACAGGAAGACTGCAGGTTCAAAGCCAGCCTCGGCAACTTAGCGAGTCTCTCAGCAACTTAGCGAGACCCTGTTTCCACATAAAAAATAAAATAGGGCTAGGGGTAGAATGTTCCTGGGTTGTTTAATCTCCAGCACCACAAAAAAGGGTCTTTTTGTTTTGTTTTGTAGGCAAATTACTAAGTTAAACTGAATCAAAAGAAAGATCAAATTCAAATTCTTAAGTGTGGTGTACATATATATTTTTGTTGCTCTACTTTCTGTGTTCTTAAAGATGGTCATTGAATAAATGGCACACAGATTTTAGAGGTTAAGATGCTGAGTGGAATTTCGAGGGCAATATTCTCAAACTGCTTTCAACCTGACATTTTACTCAAGGTTTAAGGTGCTTGGGTACCCCCAGTCCCAGTTTCTTTCTTCTGATGGGGAGCTTGTTTGGACCCTTCATTCTTGCAGGATATTACAGAGAGGGACACTGGCAAAAAAAAAAAAAAAAACCAGAGGTATCCAGGAAAGGCAGTATGACTCCAACTAGGGCATACCATTGAATTGGAGAAAAATTTCCAGACAGACAGAGCTTCTCAACCCCCTGGCCAAGGTCCAACTGGCAGTGGCCACCTTCCCTCTCTGCCTTATCTTGAATATACTTTTGCTTTTTGAAGGCACAGACCATTGAATTCCTCATTTCCTGTTTTATTCATTGCCTCCCCCAGTGCCCCTTAATAAGTAAGCAGGACTCTCTTGAAGTATAGGTTATGAAATTCTTGGGATTTTTAATGACTTTGAACTCATTTAGAAAGTAATGTATGTTTCCCGTGGCCCAGAATTGTAGAAGCTCAATTACCTCTCTCTATTTATTTGGCAATTTAAGTGATGCCTTTTCTTAAAATTTTTTTTTCCATTGCACATGTGGACCCCCGTGCAATGGACAGTATTTTAATATGGCATTTCAAAGACCAGAGAGTTTGATGAGTTGCTCTCAGGCCAGTTCAGTGAAGGCAACGAAAACCTTATCTTGGCTATTTTTTTAAGTTGGCATTCCACTGAGTCACCATGTGGAATAGGATTTGAAAAAAATGTTTTGTACACTATTTAGAACTTGTGAAATTCTAAAAATCTTAAGGAACAATATTCAGATCTTAACTTCTATAACAAAATAATTAGATAGTAAAGATTTTTTGAAGTTTGATCACAGGATCCCTATAGTAAGATATCTGCAGCCAATATAGCATGCCATAAATATGCTTTTTTAAAAAAGAAAAACAACATTTGAGTTTATTATTCTAATTGTTCCTTCTTTGCCTTCGATCCCAAGACATTAACATATCTTTTGGGTCATCCCATTGGGTTTCGTTTAGTGTTTTCTTCTCCATCTCTCTCATTTACACAGACACACAATCATGCACACGTGTGCGTGCAGACATCTACACAAACACCCCTTTTTATACTTTTATACATCATAGTGAGATTCAAAGTGATACAAACATACATGCATACAGCACTTGCAAACACCCCTTTTACACAGACTACAAGAAATAGCAGTTGGTTTTCCTGAGGTTGTTACTGCCTTTTTCCATCACAGTTTGGGGGCACGGGATAGATACAGTTTGTGAATTGAGGAGGCACAGACATTTTCATAGGAAGGAGCTTCTGAATAAAACCTGTTTACGCCCTTGACTTTTTGGTTCATTCCTCAGAAGTGTATAGCGAGCCTGTTTAGTGTTGACTCCTACAAGAATAGTGACACAGGAACTCAGGGACACCCTCCCCTTCCGGAGAAATATTCATGGTGCTCGTTCCAACAGGCAGCTGCCTTCTGTGTTCATTCTAGGGAGAAGGACTGCATGCCTGATAACTTGTTTCATTATACTTTTGAATTTTACTGTCTACTACTCCTCTCTACACCAAAATATCTAAAATGTTAAACAATTCTTAAAAGAAATATTCATTGTGCCCATTTTAATCTCCCCAATCTTTTTCTATAGCCCTTGTCACATAAATCCAGTATCCAACTAGATATTTAAGACTTCTTCATTTGGATTTTGGTAAGACTAATTGTTGTAATTCATACAGGATTACTATCCTTCTCTCTCTCTCTCTCTCTCTCTCTCTCTCTCTCTCTCTTTCTCTCTCATCCCAGAAAAGAAAAAGGCCCCTTTTCCACAAATCAAACAAACCTCCTTGGTGCATGGTGCACTGCCAGTGTTAATCTGGCATTTATTCTTTTGTCTCCAACAGAGTGACCTCATGCTGGATTGAGGGTGCTCCAATGGGATGTAGATGTCCACAACCCTGTATAGTAAATATATAGGAGACACACAACTAGTAAATAAATATGTAAACATATATACCTACCCATAAAAACAGGTGAACGTTCTAAAGAGTTTCCATCCCAATAATGCTAACCAAAAACCCAATACACAAGGTCACCAAGGTTTAGGACAGAATATTCCAGCTTTATACAATGGTGAATAGATTGGACTATGCCTTTAAAGAGGTAAGTGGGTAGTTTTGACAAATCTTAGTTTGAAAGTGGATTAGGTCATGGGAAAGTCCATATCAGAGCTGTGGTGAGGATAAGATTTCTTTCTCAAATAACTCATTGTGGTGGGCACTATTATCATACTCATTGCACTGATGGAGAAACCAAGGCACAGAGAGGTAAAGTCAACAGGTAATAAATAATAGAGCTGGTCAGCAGGTTGGCGTCAGAGTTGTCACATTTTGCTACCTGTTTCTTTCTACATCCTAGTCCCACTTAGGTGGCAGATCACTCGGAAAGATTCTGCCTTGTTCACTAAGGAAAATACAGCTGACTTCCCACATATTCTAGCCCACTAAAAGTATGGATTCATGCAGCAACAGCATCACCAGCTCGCAGAGTATTAAAGTAGCAAAGAAACTTAAAAATTCCTTTGGGTTAATTTTATCAGCAAAAATTTGAAGCAAGGTGAAAAATATTATATTACAAAGTTAATAGTTACCAAGTGCACACCATGTAAGTAGAGTACTTAAAACATTGTATTATCCCAATGAACTCAACTCCAGGAGTGCAGAGACCATGTTTTATATATCTTTGTATGTTTGGCACTTAGCACAGTGCTGGAGACAAAATTGCTACACAAATTATCCTTGGTGAATGAATAATGAACTGAATAAATTAATAAGTTAAATGCTTTGAGTTCTTTCAAAATCCCGCTCGGCCTTTCATTAACATATTCTTGTGATTTGATCAATGCAAAGAACAAGACTAGCATCTATTATTATTCTAAATCTATATTTCTATAATTCTGCCTAAGATGTAAATCCAGCCACATACACCATGAAAATCAGCACCCCCACCTCCAAATCCCCAAGCACACACAGACCCTGCTTATAGATAGATCAGAACTCCATGAGAGGACAAGTCCATCTTGAGTTAGGCAGAGATGGAGAGGACCATTTTATTGCTTCTTCCATGTATTCTTCAAGTACATTGAAGCTTACAGTTCTTCCTTTACCTCCTCTTCCATCTGTTGGAACACCTTGTCTTTCTAATGTAAAGTGTAGAAACTTAGCCCCTCCAACACTGTTTGAATTCAACCCCTTGTACCTAACAGGCCATTTAGGAAGACTGGGATAAACACACACTGTAACTCCAGAGAGCCTCCTGGTTGCATGATCCATTTCTGCCTCTGAGGGGCCAGACAATGCTAGGCATACTGGAGACTGAGCCAGAAAACTGGCAAGTCGATTAATCTGTAGTTAACCACAGCAATAAATGAACACAAAGGAAATGCAGATGTAAGTAGGGGATAAACCTTGAGTGGTTCCATCAGTAGTGATTCATGATGTTGAACTACAATAATATTTTTCTCCATGCACTCTCCCAGTTCCCGTTGGGACCCTGGAGTAGCATTTGGGGATGACTGTTAGGCTTGGGGGTGGGTTCTGTGGTCAGGGCTGTGGAAGACTGGCCCTATGGCTGTTAATCTGGCTGACAGATATTTTCATACACATGTATTGTCAACAGCGGCAATATGGACACTAAGGGGACCGTGGTAGGAAAGAGAATGGCTTAAATACTAAAACAAACAAACAAACCAAAAAAAAAAAACTCAAGACAAGAGCAGAACAGTTTTCTGGCTTCTCCAAGTTTGAGCTGCAGAATCAGAAATGGCAGTGGAGAGGGGAGACAGGGCCACCAGCTTGGGTTCCAACCCAAGCTGCCTGCCTCCCTTTGCGAAGTGCCCGCAGCAGGCCACTTATCTAATAACCGTGGGTCTTGGTTTTCTTCCCCATCATGCCAGTGATCATTTGTCAAGAGTATTAAACAAGAGCATGAATTTCAAGAACCTAGTTTCATTCCTGTCTCTATTCATTGTACCTTGTCCTTTCTGTGCAGCCTCTTTTCTACACCTCTCAGCTGACTTTTGTGCCCCCGCCCCCTGAGCCCCCTTTGCCGACTCAGCGATTACAGTCTACAATAACGTGCCTCCTTGTCTCCTCTCTGGTGAGTTTGGAGCAGAGCGGGCTGCCTCTCCACCGGCACTCACAATGATGGTCTTGGCTGGCAGACAAGGACTGCTGGCAGAGACCTAAGAGGGAGCGCACCGTGGTAGCAGCATGAAAGAATTTGGCAAGGAGGCTCTCGTCACATGATTGTGATTCATACTGTACTCTTGAAATGTGGCAGGAGGGCTAGGGGAGGCTTTTAATGCCAGCACACAGAGAGCAAAGACACTCATTTTCAAACATCGCATTCTTTTTATAGTACAGGCATGCCTCCCAGGGAAAAAATATTGAACTTGGCCTGCCAGCACCACCGGAGTCGTCCCAACTGTGATTTTATTGCCTGAGTCACTCCCTGAATCAGATACTAGCTACATGGAGGAAGTCTTCTATTAGGGATGCTTTGAAACTGTGTCTTTTCATTTATTAACACAAACTCTGGGCTGGTTTCTCATTTACTTCAAGTTGACTCCTTTTTTTCTCTTCTTGCCTGAAACTTTGGCGACATGGCCTTATGGTCTCAGCTGGATCATTTTTAAGCATCCCAGTGAAAGGGGCATCTGGGTGAACAAGGCAAGGAATCTCTTCAAAGTGGAGTCCTTCATCTTGGAACGAATCCGATAACGTGGGAAGGGCGTAATGGGGTAGAGGGTCTCTCAAAGTCTGGCATAACGCTTTTTGATCCCTTCAGCCGTCCTCAATCCATTCATCCTGTTGTTAAAACTTAAAACTAGAGCTGGCCAGCTGTTGAGAAAAGTCCTCAGTTTTATTTTAACCAAATGGTGCTGCCTCCTGGGGCTGGAAGGAGGCTGACTTCAAGCACAATTATAAATGTGTAGCTCTCTCGAAGGGCGGAAGCCTACAAAATGGCCTTGACTCACAGGGCCCCCTTGGCTCAAAGGCTCTTTGCTTCCCGCGTGCCATAAATCTGTATCTGCATCAAAAAGTGTAAAGGCTGCAGTGTATGGAAGTCCCTCTTCCTCTGAGAGTGCGTCTATGACAGATTTATACTGATGGCTGCGCTGCACCCGTCACAGACTCCCATTATAGTCATGCCCCACTGACTCAGCCCCCATTTCCTGTTGAAGGTGAGACAAGGTCCCGCGTGAAGGAGGGTGAAATTACATCTCAACTCTTTAATTGCTGTTAATACAGGAGCACCTTCAAGGGCCATAGCAAGCCCCACTTTGTTCCCAGCAACCTCTACTGTCTTTTCACGAGGTGTGGTCACAGCTAAAACCCGAGGCGTTTAGTTTCGTGACAAGATCTGCCATGACAGGGCGCTCCAGAATTCAACACTGTATGAAGAGAAACCAAATGGGTGCATTTAAAAAGAACAAATAACCTCTTTGGTGATAGTCTTTGTTTCTTCAAAGCGATTTTTTTTTCTTCTTGAGAGTACAAGTTTAAAATGCGAAAAATAATTTTTTTTAAAAGGTAGCATTAAGCCGGATGTGGTGGTACACACCTGTAATCCCAGTACTTGGGAAGCTGAGACAGGAGGATCACAGGTTTGAGGCCAGTGCCTGCTAATTTAACAAGATCCTGTTTCAGAATAAAATATAAAATAGGGCTGGGGGTGTAGCTCAGAGGTAGAGTGCCCCTGGGTTTAATCCCCAGTAAAACACATATACACACATACACACACACACACACACACACACACACACACAGGCATTAAATCCACTTGTATATTAGAATTTATAAAATAGGACTTGTTTTTGAAACTACCTCCTTGTTTGAGAGTTTCATTTTTAGCAAAGGTGCAGGGTTTCAGGGGCAGTGGCTCCGAGGAACCTTCTGCGTGACCTCTACCTTCATGGTTAGCGCTGTCCTGTGAGTCACAGTGAAGTGCTCCCTGTAGATTACAAACCACAGCTGTAGTTCCAAGAGTTAAATGACAAAAGTTCAATTGGTGTAATGGGGCGGGGGTGAGGATCAAAAGGGAAAGATGTTAGAATAGTTTGAATCTTCTAAAAGGAAAAAGAGTGAGACTAAAATATTTAACTTTCCACTCTATTTAGAGTTCAGTCTTCACTGGGTAGCTATTCCATGTCATTGTGTTTAGCTTTGCTCACAGTGCCCCCAAAATGTCACTAGCAGAAGAAGTAGAATGTCTGTGATGGTATTTTTTAATTCACTTCTTTTTAGGTAGTAGTATTATAAAGAAATATCAAAGTATAAAAACTTATATAGCTAATGATTGGTATTATGTTGTTTTGAATCCACAATTCTTATTTCTTTTTGTCCACTGGCCAACTTAATGTGAGCATGGTTGGTGTTTATATTCTATCCACTGCATTTATTTTAACATGAAGGGATTCTGGTTTAAATAGAAAATCAGACTGCAGTTTGAAAAACTTAGTTTTAAAACTCTACCATCTGCTAGGTTTGTGAAAAAGAATCTGGTAAATGAAAATTGTGTGTGTGTATGTGGTTTGTTTTATTGGTGCTGCATATTTCTTTGATTATCCATTTTCCAAGCTCATTCTTATCTTTTAGAAGATGTTTCCAGGATTTATGCATTTGGTAAGATTTCACAGCACTCTGTATTAGTGGAGAAGTACTCTCCATTTATAGGGTATCCTGAATCAGCATCATTCAGAGTTTTATTTCATTCTGAGCTAAATTTATTTCTGCTGTGGACATTCCTTTCAAATGGATTTTTTTTACATTGGCAAAACTTAGCATTTTATTCATCAAACACTCTAATCATAAAGCTTTTTCAGTCCAGACATAGGAGGAAATTTGCAAAATGCATCAGGAAAATATGCCAATTGTTTTTCAAGCCATCATGTGTGTTGAGAAAGTATTGTATTCATTAGTGTTTGCAAAACCATATACTTAATGATGCAAAAGCAAAATTGACCTCTCTCTTTTGGTGTGCAGATGTATAAACTTTATGAGAGTACACCCCCAGGTAGAGACTTATTGGAGTAGCTCTTAGAAAGGGCAAAGTTGGCTGTAAACAGTGATGCAATAACCCCACAATTATGTATGCTCAATTATTTGGAAGGGGAAGTCTGGGAGAAGTGTTTTATATGGTTCTATAGGCCAACAAGAAGTGAGCATGCGGAAGCACAGCCCAAAGGTTTCTGTTTGTTGTGTATACCCCAGATAGCATCCTAATGCAGTTTTATAATGTAAACCCACTGGTACCAGTAAAATGGCATTTAAACAAATAGTAAAATGAACAACATTTGCAAAGCAATAAAGACACCACCTTTGCAACCACTTTACTACAGTTTTGAAAAATGTTAGTGAATAGCTCTCCAAAGATGCAAATAAATAATATTTTATTAGATTTCAGCCCAGGAGAAAGGGGAGGAAAACCTTCAACTAGAATTACATGATTATTACTTTGCTTCTCCCTCAACCCAGCAAACATTAAAATGGAACATAAAATAAGTCTATAACAAGATTTATGAGGAAAGGTATTACACTTAGGGGCACATTGTGCAGAAAAGTCATTAAAATTGTTTGGGCCTTAGGAAGGAGAGGAAGAAAAAAAAAACTTTTGAGAAAAATGAGAAACTCAGATGTACCAAATGCCTTGCTGATGACTGCC
This sequence comes from Glis glis, assembly GCA_004027185.1. Taxonomy (NCBI): domain Eukaryota; kingdom Metazoa; phylum Chordata; class Mammalia; order Rodentia; family Gliridae; genus Glis; species Glis glis. The sequence continues at coordinate 51,937 of PVJS01002795.1, forward strand.
TAAGTCTTTTGGTTTTAAAAAGCCATTGTACCAGAAGGTTCTGATTCATTCTCTATTATTTCGGCTTCTTCCCATCAAACACAACTGAAAGATTCTGTTGTCTCTGGGAAACCATCCTATAGGTATAGTAGCCCTAACATTCGTTTTGCATGCTCTTGTGTAGTAAAAACAATATAGACATGTTATAGTTGTCTTATGCTAATTAGTGGGTTTCAACAAGCAAATAGTACTCTTGTGTCCAGAAGTAGATTAAAGCAAAACATACTGATGTCTAAGGTCCTCATGTCTTAGTTTCTCTTCTGCATCCTTTTTAGTCTGCCTGGCAGAGAATTTTTTTCTTTCTTTCTTGGTTGGTTGTATGCATGTTTGGATAATGGTGATAGCTCAGCATATTCTTTATGCTTTGTTCTGGGCAGAGGACGGTTTACACTCATTTTGATATCATATGCGTCCAACTTCCTCACACAATGCTTTCATGCCATGCTAAATCTCATTTTAGTCTGTCAGTAAAGTTGAGGTGAGTGTGTATGTGTGTGCATGCATGTTTTTTCCTATCTATAAAGTTTTAACTTTGGCTTATTCTTTAACCAGGAAACTCAGTGGGACAAAGGAGATCTAACTAAACTATATTCCAATTGAGAATCTCCAGCGTTATTCAATATTATAACATGGTGGTTTGGGTAGAAGTGCCGTCGTTCATCTTTATCAGAGTAATAGTTTTGGGTTTTTTTCTTTTTTTTAGGAATGTTTCAAGGAGGTCTTTGAAAACCATTTTCTTCAAATGTTCATTGCATCTAAGATCCCATTTTTGTCCCTTTATTTGCTCCAGAATACCGCCAGACTGCCAACAAAGAAGGGCCTGTGCTCCCAGGAATTTTCTACATTCCTCTCTGGAGTAGGCATTTTTCTCAGCTACAAAGGCCCTTTGGCGAATTCCCTCTAATCATTGGATTTACCCTGGGCTCTGATAGGTGCCATTCATGGACTTGGTCTGCTGTTTGATGGGGCTGAGGCATTAATGGGATCTTTTCATGATAAACAAAACTGGGTAACATTACCAGAGGGATCACAACGCTGCTGTTGTCCGGAGGTGTGTTGCTTTTTTCTCTCTTTCTCTTTCTCCTTCTTTTTTTCTTCTTCCTCTGAGTCTTTTCCTCTCCTGTCTTTTTATGAATGTACATTTTTGTGCGTGTGCGGCATGGCCATTTCTGGACACAGATCTTCTGACCTTTGCTGTACTTGAAAGTCAGTGGCCAATTTCAGGCCTTTGTGGGATATAAGAAGATTCTATAACTTGATCTACTGTAGCTCCACAGCCTGCGGGCAGATCAGTGTTTCCTAATTGATTAAACAGTGGAGGAACACTGCATGAAGGATCTAATTTAGAGATCTTTCTTACACGCTGGCATTTAATTACTGAAAATATCTAGTAGTTGAGATGAATGAATCTATGGGAACAAACACTTCACATAAGAATCTGACTTGGTGTGGCTACTCTGCCTGGTACATCTCTGCTGTGTTTTCAGCATCTGACTGAATGGGGCAACTTTAGTCCCTGTTGTTGCTGTATCCTATTTGCTTCTAAGAAGAATGCAAAATTCATTAGTTGAAAGCTGGTTCCTGCGGTAGCAAAGAAGTGAGAAGTGCTATTCAGAATTACTGTAGGTGACATAATGCTATTTTTTGATGAAAAAGACCTGATATTACAAAGTAGATAACACGCAATCGGATTTATTTTTCTAACTTTCTAAGAAAATTAAAGAAAAAGATTCTGACTTTAAATGGAAATCTCCATAATCGAAGCTGGGAATAAGTAGAGTTTTAGGCATCCTAATAGACGTGTTCTACTTATTTTCAATGCATTTTCTTATGTTTTGTCTTAATACTGGGGCCCAGACAAAAGCACAGAAAGCCGCATGGTCTGGAAGAACGCAAAGCAAGTGAGCGTGCGGAACAGTGTTTAAAAATTGAAAAGGGATGTTAGGTCAAGGGATGGTGGATGAGGGGCGATGCCTATCATTTCTCCTGAAGAAACAGGAATGTTAAATGATTCACCCATAGAAAAAGTCAACACTGTGTCTTCATGTTTCTGAAAGCCATTGATGCAAAGTCTTGGTTTTCATTCTGACGTGACTTGCTTGCATGTGGGCATTTCAATGTGAATCTCAGCCTCTTCATAAGTAACATGATACCAGGCTGCTTTCCAGCTAAGGTGTGGTGGAGCTGTATTTAATAGCTCTCAAATTGCTACCTCGGTAAGTTTTTAAAAATACAGGTGCTATAATTCAGCTGGGGAATAAAGTTTGACAGCAGGGCAGAAAATCGTTATCTTTGGTAGAACATTGTTTTATTCATTTTCTTTCATGTTTTGTTTTTGATTAGTGCTATTTGGTATTATTTATTCAGTATAGTCGATTGCAAATCACAAACCCCAGTGTTTAGATCTGTTTCCAATTATTTTTGCAATTTGAAAGTGGAGCTTCTTGCCGGGCGTGGTGGCACACGCTTGTAATCCCAGTACTTGGGAGGCTGAGACTGGAGGATCCAGGTTCGCGGCCAGCCTCAGCTACTTAGTGAGGCCCTCTGCAACTTAGTGAGACCTTGTTTCAAAATAAAGAATAAAAC
>PVJS01002795.1:54661-80995 GCA_004027185.1 Glis glis
GCAAAAAAAAAAAAAATAAATAAATAAATAAATAAATAAATAAATAAATAAGAAAGGAAAATGGAACTTCTCGGTGTCACCAGAACCCTGCAGTGGTTAGTGTATCCTGTAGAGCCTAGTTACACTAGCCCTGCAACAGTGCTAAGGAGGCATTATTTTTTCCCATTAAGAAAACATGGAGTTTTAAAATATCTATGCTATTTAATACTCAGGTGCTTCATGCATATGGTTCTTGAACATATTCAACAGCCCCTAAGGGCTTAAATTTTATTTATATCTATGGTAATCTCAGTGGTATCAATATACATGTTTACATGTATATTGAATATCCAGCACTTGATTGGTCTTATCCTTAATTCTCCTAGCTATCCTGCACATCCCTGTTATGATTATCCCTACTTTAAAGATGAGGAAGCTGGGGTAGAGGGAAGCAATAGCATTAAAGGGCAGTGGGACCAGAGTCCAACTCTGTCTGGCAAATGGCACTGGCTGTGTTCTTCTTCTTCTGTCTTCTTCTCATGGGTTTGCAACTCCTGTTTCCAAACAGATGAAAACTGAAAAGTTTAGTCAGATATACAAATGTTTCCAAATATTGTTATATTTCATAGCTTGTAGTTTATGACACAATTGGGAGCAAGTCCTTTCCAATGTTTATTTATTCTCTATAGCATCTACATTTAACTTACCTCCATACAGACTTCTGAATCCTACCCTTCCCTGCTTAGAATGCACTGCGGTTTTTTCACTCGCCTTCTTCCTTATCACAGGACATACACACTTTGGAAAATCTGCCTTATGGTATGATAATCACAGGATATTTTCTGAATTGCAAAAGGCTGGAATGGAGGAAAATGAAGGTTTGAATTTATTTCTGGATCAGAAGAATTCTGGCTTAAGGAATTATGTGGAGATGTTCTGGCTGTCTTTCTGAATGCTGATTAAAGAAAGTCTAATTCACTATAGACTGTTCTCCACATTCTAAACATTTTACCATGGCCTATACCCTTTCTTCTGAGGAAGAAAGTGACTATTTCCGAGATTATGTTATTTTTGTGATGAGCACTGGAGATCTTTTATCTCTGAATAGTTTCCATTTTAATTTACAAATATCCCACTGCACTTTAAGAAAGCTGATTATTTCCAGTCTCATCATGAATGCACTCATTCCATTTAACAGGCAACACTTTTGGCACCAAAGTAATTCGTTTCCTGACAGTTGGGTCTTTCTACTATGAGGTAGTTATGAAGTCTGACAATGAGGCAACTATGCAGGAAATTTAACAAATAATAAAATCAAAAGAGGGGAAACCTTTTGTTTCAGTCATATGAATATTTTGTGTTTTCCAAAACACTGACTTATAGGGTAATTGCTTCATTATTTCAGATTATTTTATATATGTAATTGAAATTATTTTTCTAATTACTGTTAGAAAATTAGGTCATGCTGACTATGCAGACGACAGCCGTCATTTGAAATCTCCTTTGTTTGTTTCATTCATTTCTATATCTCCCATAGAAAGAAAGGACACTCAGTACTAGTCTGTCTTCTTTAGTAGGGCCTTGCTGCACTCTTAAATTTGTACTTGATGGGTTTGTTATGAAAGTACTAAATCTCCCGTGACTAAATGGCACACAACTCCTGTCCTGAGAGCCCAGTTTTGTTCTAACCCTCAGAGTATGGTCAGACTCTCCTCCCCAAAACTTCTTTTCAGGGTGTTTTTAAGCAAGGTGGGACCTGTTTCTTGTTCAGAGCTTATGTGAACAGAATCAGGCGCAGATTCAGGTAGGAGTTGGAGGAGTGCAATTAACTTTTCCCTTTAGTGGCCACAGAGAGCTCACAGCAGCTGCTGGTCAAGCACCGAGTCAATGAAGACTCAACAGCACCGTGGACTGTAAGAAATGCACAGAGCAGGGGATGAAGACCACAGTAACCATTTATTATTTTTTTTCTATTCTCAAAAAGACAAAACTAAGGACAAAATCAGCCCACTTTTTATAGTAGAGGCACTGGCCATTTCTGAAGACTCACTAAATTCACCTATTTATAGATAAGGTAGATAAACTGGCCAGACTTTTTCTTTTTTTTTTTTTTTTGCAGTAGTAGGAATGGAACCCAGGGGCATTCTACCTCCAAGCTACACCCCTAGCCCTATTTTTTGTTCTTTATTTTGAAACAAGGTCTCACTAAGTTGTGGAGGGCCTCACTAAGTAGCAGAGGCTGGCCGCGAACCCAGATCCTCCCGTCTCATCCTCCCAAGTACTGGGATTACAAGCATGTGCCACCACACCCAGCTCTGGCCAGACTTTTTTTTTTTTTGTGGTACCGGGGATTAAACCCAGAGGCGTTTGACCTCCGCACTACACCCCCGGCCCTATTTTTATTTTTTATACTTTATTTTGAAACCGGGTCTCACAAAGTTGTGGAGGGCTTCACTAAGTAGAGAGAGAAACAGAGACAGAGACAGAGAGAGAGAGCTGAGGCTGGCCGCGAACCCTGATCCACCAGTCTCCGCCTCCCAAAGTACTGGGATTACAAGTGTGCGCCACCACACCCTGCTGGCCAGACTTTTTAAGGGAGATTTTGTACTGTGCCAGAGGCAGCTAAGAGCCAATTATTAAATTTTCAGAAATTTTGTGAGCTGCTTCCTAAGCATGGCCATTATTAAAAATTAATGTATATAAACTTATAATTAGTTATGCTAAAAACAAAAGTGATAGTCAAAGTTCATTGTTTCCAAATAATTTTTCTAAATTTTACTTGTATTTATGTTCTTGAGTTTGTTTCTGTTTATTGTATTTGTCTGGAGAAAATACTCTATAATGGAATGCCATGATCACCCCTTTCCAACCCTGTGTTCAGTGGCGACACATTGGAAGCCTGAAGACTGTGGAGAGAGCATTTGCATCACAGAAATTGGCAAGTACTAGAAATAGGGCTTGAACTATTGTTATGGGGCTTGTCTAGACTTAAGAAAAGTATTGAGAGCATTTTAATAATGCATGTGAAGCTTAATATTGAGTGTTGTGTTTGTACCCTGTACATTGTGAATGGCATTTAAAAAAAAAAATTGAGGAACTAGTCTTTGAGTATTCAAAAACTCTCCTCTGATTCAGCAAAGGAGTCGCTGACATTGTTCATGAATGAGTCAAGTTCTGACTTTACTTTGGTCTTGTTAAATATGAACAAAATGTCAGCCAGTGTTCATGTTGGAACTGTACTCATTTGTTAATGGCAAGGGCTACTTCTTTGTCGAATTGAACAGTAATCAAACATTTTGTTGGTGGTCTGATTTTATACTATTAATTGGTGGCAGAATGGCAAAAACTGATAGTGAATTTTGTAAGAAATAGAAATTGACACTGAAGTTACAGGTGTATAGAATCTACAAATAGAGTATTATATATTTTATTACTATTTGTAAATCATTTGCCATTGAATTCTTCCTATCACAAAACTTATAATAAACTTGTGTAAATATGTGTATATATGCACACACATTTTCTTTCCTCCCAGAGAGCCCAGTGTTAAACATTTACTAGATAATGAAAGACAACAGAAGCCTTATGACCTGAATCCATAAATCTTCCACAATTTTCTATTGAGTCCTATTTTTAGGTCCTTGTTATTCCAAGGACGCCAGCAGAACTTTTTCAAACAGAATGAAGCACACACACACACACACACACACACACACACACACACGTACACAAAAGCCCGAGGAAGAAAAGCTATCTCTACCAAACCTATTTTGTTTTTAAAAAACTAATTGTAGTACTTCTATCTGAAAAGTACTGAAGTGTATGAAAACTAAGTCTTTTATGTGAGGCCCATATAATTGTATTTCAAGTATAGTCAAAATCGATAGTATTATTGGACTTCCTTTTCATTAAAAGACCTGTTTATTTTTGAAAGCCAGCCATGTACCAAATTTGTCCTTCACTCCACATAGCTTCGCATGCAAGACTTGGTCCTTGCTTTCTAGACTAAACTCAAATTTTTGTTCATATTATGGGTCAGCTCACTTTAAGGACTTTTTATTTCGAATAAGTAGCAAAAGTAAAGAACCGATCACATTTTCTTAAGAGAAGTATGGATTTGTGAAGACTGTGATAATCAGAAATTGTCTTCCATAGAATGGTAATATTAAATCAACAGTCCTAAACACTTGTTATGTGGTGCGTTCTGTACTAGCCACATTCCTCAAAGCTAATCTTTTAGTGAAGTCTGTGAGCTAGGTTCTCATATCATCATTTTACATAAAAATGAGACATTTTACACAAAAACCAGACGGGTACTAAATGATAAAGAAGGAATCGGAGCTCAGGTCTTTCTGATTCAAAAAATTCTGTCTTTCCCCAAAAGATTTTTACTCTAACAGCTCCTGAAAAAAAATTATATTCCTTTGTATATTATCACTGAATACACATTGAGCCTGGGGAAATGCTTTTCACCCAGTGTGAGAACAAAACTAAGTGACAGCTGGTTGGTCAGATCCATTTCTGCAGCAGATAGCGCAGTATGAGAAAATAGTTGCCCAGAACTGAGAAAACCGAGCAGCCCAGAGTAGGTTTTGGTGTCTTTTTACATTCTGATCTCAGTAGTGACCTCTGACACAACCACTTTTTTTTTTAAGTCTATGGATCTACAGGATTTAATTATTAAACCCACAGCGTGGCCTAAGTTGATTCCAACTTCCCCGCGCTCCTCTTGTCCTATGCAAACTGGCAATGTGCCACTTGCCAGTTATTAATTCAAAGTTGTATTTCTAAATTTTGTAGAGCAAAATGATCATGTAAACCAGGCAGTGTGATTAGAAAGAAAATAAAGCAAGGCAAAATATGATATAAAAGAAGGAAGAGAAGCCAGGTGTTGGTGGCCTATCCCTGTAATCTCCCAGTACTTGGGAGGCTGAGATGGGAGGATTGCAGGTTCAAAGCCAGACTCAGCAACTTAGGCCCTCAACAATTTAGCGAGACCCTGTTTCCAAATAAAAAATAAAATAGGTATAATTTGGAATAGAAAGACCCTGGGTGCAATTCCCGGTACCAAGAAAAAAAAAAATAGAAGAAGGAGGAGGAGGAGAAGGAGAAGGAAAAGGGAGAATATATTATTATAAATATTGGTCCAAGGATACACGTGTGTGCCTGTGTGTGTGTGCTTAAAGAAACAAGCACCAGGATATGAGATGTCACAGGAATACCATTTTCCTTTATTTCATTGTATATTGATCTAGGAGTTGTTTGTTTATATATTCCCCACAAAACACACAGTTTGGAGGTAGCGGCTGTACCGATTGAAAGGACTTCATTCACTAAAGCAGTGCCTGAAAGATTCTGTTGAATGCGTAAGTGGTCAATGTACGCTACAAGATAAAAGGAAATGTAAGATTTTTTGAATTACTTGATTGATTTTCAGTCATCAGTTTGAAGCAACATAAACTGCAAACTATTAGAAAACTTTGGAGATATGCAGGCACTCCCAGTAAAAGGATCAGAGTGGGGCAAGAAAATACATTCTAGGCAAGGCTGAAAAGACTGTAGTCACGAGAGCAGAAGGAACACACTGGTGGAGGGCAGGGTGGTCCAGGAAGAGCGGGGTCCCCTCCCTGGGTAACGGGTGCCACTGTGAGAAGGCTCTAATAGAAAAGATTTGAGGTGTCACAGTGAATATTTATTTAGGTCAAATGTTAGCAAAATGCTTCTGACGGCCCTGTCAAACACTGGATCGGTGGACCTAGAGAAGCTGTTTGTGCTCCAAGGGTAGTGCTCCTTCATCTCAAGAAAGAATATGGATTAAATCACAGAATATGTGAACCCACACTGACATCACATTTTGGGGCTTCTTGATTAGTAAGATACAGGCTTCCGTGGAAAATTAGAGATCACAGATAGCATTCATTTTTGTTGCTGGAATGAACTAAGACCCAGCACCAACAAATTTATATTCACGCTGACTGCCTAGAACAGCTGGATTTCCTAGTGGAAATAGAGAGGAAATGTTTTATTTGGGGGAGGTGGAATTAAATTTGCCAGTAATAGTAAATAACAAAACCAGACGCATCCTGTAGTGATAATCACAAGTAGTGATGATCGTATCTTGGATCTGTAGAGTAATTTGCAAAGCACCACTTAATCACCCAGAATTTTAAATCATTAACTTTGTTTTTCAAAGGACTCCAGGCCTGGGGAGGTTTGGGAGATTCATCTAAGGTCATACGATTCACGAGTTGAGAAGCTGGGACTGGAATCTGGACTTACTGCTTCCACCGTGCTGTCTGTGGGCTCAGTCAACTGAGTGACCAAAGCCTTGTAGTCACCGTATCTACTTCTAGATTATAGATTCACCTAGCAGCTGCAGCTGCAGAGTGATTCATCTGCAAATGATTCCTAACATCAAGCACTGTACAATTACCAAAAAATCTCTTTCAACATATAATTGTGACATCCTATTTTTCCATAGCAGGAAGCATCCAGAATCAAGTTAACAGTGGGAGCCATCTCCCCCAATTCCTGAACTTATTTTTGGTTGCAACCTTACAGTTCCAGTATTGCTGTTTTATAGGTGAATAAAACAAGGTGCAAATAGGAGGGTTCTGATATGCCTAACTGGTTGGTCGGATGATTCTGAATGATGCTATTTATTAAATGATTAAACATTTGATATTGTGAGGATTAAGTTGTCTGAAAATTTGATGATATTAACTCTTTATTTTAAAACTTTTAGACATCTTGAATATATATGGCTCTCTAGCCAAGTCAGCATTTGTTAGATGAATAGTGGAGTGAAATAGCATTGTAAAAAAAATTTAAAAATTGCAGATAAATAGAAAGTCATTTATGTCAGACTTTTGAAATGTATGTCCTTTTGAAATGTATGTCCTTCTTAGAGGCTTCGCTTGCTTATCATTTGGGGACTAGATTATAATAAATTGACTTCCTCACTTAAATGTATGTATGAAAGGAAAAGGGTACATTCTAAAGTGGGTATTTGTTAGATATAATAAGCAATATTGATGTATTTAGTTAAACCAAATTGCTGTTTTCATTAGTCAAAAAGGGTTGAATACTATTTCTTATGCTTCAGCCTATTTTCTCGTTTACAGTTTTTTAATCAAGCTTCATCAATTGTATTCCACTATATTTTGAGACCAATTCCTCTTCCAAACAAAAATAAAATAGAAAAATCCCACTACTGTTCTAATATATTGCTTATCCCTTGTTACTGTTTTCCAAGCTAAGGACTAGAAAGAAAAATAAAAAGGTTAATAATATGCTTCATTTCAAAAACCGGTATATGGATACTGCCTACAGCACAGAGGCATATTAGTCCCTGACTCCCCTTGTTCTGAGAATAGCCACACAAGGTCAACATGTGCATGGAAATGCTTGTCCCCGTTTATGCACAGAACTTGTTGCATGTTTATACTTACATAAGGAATATGTTTCTTTAAAAATATTTTTCTTGGATAATTCATGAAAGGGCATTTTTCTTGGATAACTCGTGTACAAGGAATAAAATGAAGTTTCTTCCTTAATGCTGCTTCCCAAAGGAAGTCTGAGTTAATATTTTAGTGTATAATATAGAGCCTGTCTCATTCAGAAAATTTGGATTATACCTTGCCTATAATTTTGCATTTGGCTTTATACTTTGCATTTTATTGTGAGTATGTTCCATATTAGATATTCTTTGAAGTAACCATCATATTACTTATATTCTTCTAAGTGACCATCAGAGATCATCAATAGTTCGCTTAAAACAGTGAACAAGCTGCATTAAATCCAGCTAGAGCCTTACCAAAGAGCTGATGCTATGAATACCAATCATAGCTTAGTTGCTGTTCCATATGTTAATTTAATTTGACAGAGTAAGAGTCTTTGAAGTCCTAATTCTCTTTTGCATCCAATAAACCAGTTTTTATAGTGCCTGAACTTTTAGACATCAGCCTGTAGCTAAACTCATGTCAGGAAGTTGCCACGAGGTCACGTGGAACAATGGCTGGAGGGAGTGCTCCTTTGGAAGTCTTGTGAGAGAGGTGAGGGGGCTGTCAGGGGTCACGGGGGGGCGGGGGGGTGTCAGTGCCTCGGTGGATAGCATCCTCTGGGTATACAGATTGGCTGCTTTTTTATATGAGCCCTTGAAGGACAATTCCTACAGAAGTGAGTCTGCAGAAGCCCAGCAACATTCATTAATAAGTCTTTATATACATCTTTGCACTTATTAGTCGGCTCTATAGTTTTAGAAGGGAAAAACTAGCAGAACCCCCTTGCTGGTATGTGCTTTAGCATCCCATACTTTAGTGAAAAGGCTACTCTAGCCTTCCCCACCATCACATTTAGAATCTGGAATCTGGGTTGTGTGCTGATTCAACTAAAAAAAAAAAATTCTTTGGGGATATTTTTGTTTGATGCTGATTAGAGTTGGTGGTACTGGCTAAGTGGTAGAGGAGAAAGAGGCCAGGGCATTAGAGAAGTTAAAAAAGAAAGAGGTGAAAGATGATACGTTATGGCAAACATTAAGAGTAAGGACCTTAAGCTTTCTTTTATTCTTTGTTTAGATAAGTTCTTTGGGGGCAGAAAACCATGCCTATGAGGCATTTCAAACTTAGGCGCTGATGTCATTGTCTCAAAGTCATTCCAGTGGTTCAGAATCAAATATGGTGTCAGAACTGTTGTATTAGAGATCAAGACCTTGGCAAGCTGGGGTTCTTTCACAATAATTGATCATCTACTATGTGCCAGGACCTAAGCAAGGTGAGCACCAGTAAAAGTAAACCAGCAGCTAGGTTTCTTTCCCCTAGCTGAAAAGGAGTGGAAACCAAGCGTGTGAACTGTTGCTTCAGTAACAAGTCAAATGCTGAGAGTTTGTCACAAGTTAGGAGATCACTCAACAATGAAAAGGCGTGAGGGGGAAATGATGGCGATATTAAAAGAAGAGTCTGCCCCTCTTTGGAAGCACCTGGAAGGCCTATACTTTGGGGAGTTTTTCATTAATGACAGTGATTTGGGAATAGGGAGCAGGAAGATAGAGTGGCCACTTATGAGACACACAAGCCAACATTTAGGGAAATTGGTCATTAACAGGAAATTATTGGACAAGGGCTTAACTTTTCTAGTAAGGATGTTTCTAAGTAACAATCCTGTGTGACTAGGAGGTTCTAGGAAGTGGTAGACATGGGATTAAGCAGCTGCACTGGATAGTAATGATGTTATTGGGTTTCCAACATAATTTCCAGTCTTTCTACTGCTTCTGGGTGGTATTGACCACTCCGCCACCTAAGTTCTATTGTGGCAGTCCATTTCAACTTCTACCATCCCTCTTCAATCTTTGTAAAGGTAGCTCGAGTGCCTCCACGCCAAATTACTCAGTACTTACTGCCCAAAATAAAATTGACTCTATATCTAGAGTCTGCCAATTAAGCATTTACAGGAAACAAAATGCCCCAGGTTACAGAGAAAAAAGGGCCAAATTAGACAATCAAGTCAACCAAGAAGTTGCCCAAGATTTGGTATAATTTTAAAAGAGTTTACCTTATTTTTATGGTAAATTATAGCATGGTATAAAGACACTCTTTGGGTTACCCACACCTGACTTTCAAACAGCCATTATATACAAATGGCAGGCTACATACAAGTGGGCTTGCCCCTTCCTCCTTGAGAACAGGCCCAGGGAACAGTGGGCGTGAGTCCATACTCTCAGTTTGAGATAGCGCATGCACACACTGTACTTGTATTCTTCAATCTATCTGTTCACCTATTCTTTGTCACTTCTTACACAATACAGTTTAATATCTTCTAGACTCCCCACCCTCTTTTTTGGGGGGGGGTATTAGGGATTGAACACAGGGGCATTCTACCTCTGAGTTAGACCCCCATCCCTATTTTATTTTTTATTTTCAAACAGGGAATGGCTTAAGTTGCTGAGGCTGGCCTTGAACCTGTGATCCTCCTATCCTAGCCTCCCAAGTACTGGGATTACAGGCCTGTGCCACCATGCCCAGCCACCCACCCCATCCCTTTAAGTCTTGTTCACTTATCTTCATATGTCCCTTCTCTACATTCCTTCTTTTCTCTCCTTTGTCTTTCTATTTATTCTTATCCTCTTTGTATTCTCAATGTAAGCGAAATCTGGCCACAGGTGTTGCTGGCAAGTAGAGTTAGGCACGACTCTTTCCCTTCATGCTTCATCCACAGCATCGCTCTGATACCACAGGGGGCGCTGTGTCATAATTATTTGTTTATTTATCCATTTCTGCCTTGCAGCAACTTCCCTGGCATCTAATGGGGATTTAATAAGTGCTCATGTTTCCAACTGTCACAATTTCAATAAGAAAGTTTATTCAGCTTTCCAGTTAGTCAATTTACAAACAGACTTGCTTTTGGGACCCAACTGTCATATAGGTTGAGGACTTCCTGCAATGTGGGCAGACTATAGCAAAAGACTATTTGTTACAAAACTGTAATCTTGATGTACTTTGGCCCCACCTGAATTCCACTGTAATTCCCTTTACAACATATATCCTGCCATCATCTTAAGAAGGTTTAGTTCTAGACACATCTGTTGGCAGAGGATTTGTTTTGGTTTCTTTTCTAGGAAACTGTAACTTAGCAAACTCTTAGACTGTCTGACTTTAGTTTTTCTTGCTTTCTAATTGTTGACCTAATTTTTAAAGAAACTAGCAAATAGATAAGCTTTAATTTGTTTGTATATTATGTTCAGCAATCACATGCCAGTGATTAAATAATTTTAGGAAGAAAAAGCACATCAAAATCTTCTACTATTTGTCTGCATGTAAACCCCATACCTAGGAGCCACAATACTTTCAAAAGTGCACATCAAAGTAATTGTTTTGCCTGGCGCCAGTACAAATTTCTGCTGGGACCTGCCCCATTTAATATAAATTATATTACCTGTGGAATTTAAGAGGATGTAAGGTGTAACGTGCCCTGCAGGCAGGAAATTTAAACTATGGGTTGCTTTTTTTTTAATCTCTGGTTTGTTCCTGTACTGTGGGATTTTTAACATCCCTAATTTTCTGTTTAATCTTTTTACAGGCATATTTTGAATTTTGCATTCATATGAAAGACAAGTTCAAAACTTTCATATTCTCTCAGGCTAACTTGAGAATGAAAAATATCTAAAGGGAGTGGTATTGTGGCAGCTACCTAACCATGGGGAAGGAGGAAGAAGATGATATTATCTGAATGAGTCTATTTAGAAGCAAAAGAAAGAAAGAGGATGATGAAGAAAAATAAGGGTCTTTGACCTAATTTAACCAAATCATCATGCTTCAAGCCTGATGTCATGCCTCTGTTTTGTCTATATAGACATGATTGTAAAAGTAGAATATCCACAAACAGAAATACAGAGACATAACCTCACGTTTGCGAATCCATTCAACACAATTTTATACCCTGCTTATAGGAACAAGATGTTAGACTTTAAATGTGTGGCAGGAACACGTGCCAAGTCAACTGTTCAGGACAGTGCCAGCCCTCCACAGGCATTGACACCCCTGTGACTCAGTTCTCCCAGCTGACACCCCTGATGCCCCGTGGGCAGCACATCTGGCCAATGCGGTCAGCTGATACGGGATTGTTGCATACATGTCATCTTGGGTGTTGAAAGTGTCGAATAAACACATTCACTAGGACAAAAAGGGTCAATAAAGTTAACAGCGCAAAAGAGGATATATTGAGAAGAGCTAGCGAGAAAGGAAGGAGAAAGAAAGACCACTAGAGAAGAAGACTAGAGGAGCTAAGACCCACGCAATAAAAAGGAGGTTCCTTCACCTCTCCTCTGTGCTCCAGATTATTGTGACACTCAGTTATGCTCATCCATAGCCTAAAAAAAGGTCCCGCCAGAGTTGAAAAATGCTTCCGTCCCTGCTCTCAGCAGGAGGAAGGGACCTCTGCTCAGCTTCTTAGTGGTGATTTTTTTTAAGTTCTCTGTATATTCTGGATATGAGTCCTCTATCAGAGGGGTAGCTGGCAAAAATCTTCTCCCATTCTGTTGGCTCTCTGTTGAGGTTCTTGATCGTTTCCTTTGCTGCACAAAAACTCTTTAGTTTAATGCAATCCCACGTATTGATCCTCATTTTAGTTTCTTGTGCCTTTGGGGTCTTGTTGAAGAAGTCTTTACCTGTGCCTATGTGTTGAAGTGTTGGGCCTATGCCCTCTTCGAGTAGTTGCAAGGTCTCTGGTCTGATTTCTAGGTCTTTAACCCATCTGGAGTTGACTCTAGTGCAGGGTGAGAAAGTGGGGTTTATTTCTATTTTTCTGCATATGGTTAGCCAGTTTTGCCAGCACCATTTGTTGAAGAGGCTATCCTTTTTCCATTGGGTGTTTTTAGCCCCTTTGTCAAAAATCAATTGGCTGTAGGTGCTCAGCTTCTTAATGTAGTCATTGTCTGACCATTCTCGTAAGACCAGTCCCCATCACCAGGGACAGACACTTTCTCCAGGTCTTCATATGACTCAACAATAGTTATGTCTGAAACAGGCACTTTTAGTTCTTTTTCAAACTTACTTTAAAATCTTTATATCTCACATGATCCTCATACCTGTGAGATAGGTACTATTTTGTCCCAATTGCATAGAATAAGGAAAATGCTATATATCTTTAATGATGAATATAAATACATATTGCTGATAATTCTACCTAAGACCTTGTTTTTTTTTCTTTTGCTCTTACATGCATTTCTGTCTGTTCATTTTATATAATCTCTGATTTTTCATAAATGTCTTCAGGTAGAAATTTGGGTACTGGATTCTGGGCCACTTTTTACGTTTTTTCTTTCTCTCTCTTTTTTTAAAGCTCCTTATTAGTTCTTGGAGCACTGTTCAACTTAAACTGAAATGCACATCTCTAAGGCTTTCTGTTTCTTTTGCCTTAAAATACGGGGGACTGAGTGTCCTTTGTTCAAGGGCTGACTGAATTCAAAGGCTCAAAGTCAGTTCTTAAGTTTTTGAACCGTATAGACTAAGAAATAGCAAATAGTAGTCACTGAATGTTGGTTGTGAAGAGAGCAGGCTTCCAGCCTTCTCAATGACCCACTGTCCAGTCTGTTCACCTTTATTTCTTTTCTCATTGGAGGCCCCACAGGCTTTGCAGCAATGGATAATATCTTTATGAGGAGCAGCATTAAGAAATAAAGCTTCAAGTATACATAGGACCTTTTCTAGCCCCCCAAACTGACAAATTAATAGGAACTTAACCCTATATTTCAAGATAACACTCAGTATATCCTACTTTCTTGGAATAGTTCAGTGATTTATATTATAGCATTTAAGGTACAAGCAATGATGCTGGGTATGTAGCGCAGTGGTAGAGCTCTTGCCTAGTATGCATGAGGCCCTGGGTTCATTGCCCAGCACCACATACACATAGACACACAAAGGTACCAGCAAGTTTAGATGATGCCTCTGAGCTAAGGGTTGGGTGCAGGGAGGAGTTGGTGTTCGTTGTGGAAAAACAGATATTCAAAGGCTGGAATAACACATGCACCATCCCTAGCACTTGACTTTCAAGTTAATTCTTAGATAAAAGGATAGCTTAATATTGGGGCTGATTGTTGGGAGGATCGGGCTTCTAAAATCTTTAACATGCTTTCAGCCTCCCCCGGAAGCAGGTGACAAGGCAGTTAGCGTCCACATCCTCTACTCAGCAGAGAAGCTTCTCTGCTGGCACACTGCTTGGCCGAGCTCCAAGGAAAGCTAGGCAATGACAGCAAGATTAGGATTCGGGAAGCAGGGCTGGGTCACGGGCTCGAAGCCGACTCTACTACCTTAGCATGATCAGTTCCACTACTGCTGCTTGTCCCTAAAGCCAAGCCTCTGAATGAGCACTATTTTATTCAAATTTCTTTCAGTAGCAAACTGAAGTTCATTTTGGACCTCTCTTGGTCTTTCTGGTAATATCTGAGATGATAGGAATCCCTTATATGGCACGCTAACCCTGTCACTCCCTACATGCACAGATCCAAGACATTGGTCCAGAAATAATAACATACCATGCTAAAGGGTCAATATTGTTGAAGCTCCAAGATTTGGGAATCACATTTAGCTGTATGTTTATTAGTAATTTCATGCTTGCAATTATTTTATAAGCATGGCCAAACAGGAATGAGGCGATTAGTGTGGCATCTCTTTTCTAAAGGCTGTTCTCTATGGTTCTAGGCATGACACTCACAGATAGTACATTATATGGAAGCTCTAGTGTTCGGGCTCGAGACTGGTGATCCCTGAATTAGACCCCATACTTCCTTAAAATTTATTAATCTATCACTATACTTTCATCCCATTAGTCTTTCTGTTTGTGTTCTTTTTACAATTCCCAAACACCCAATAGTTAGAACCCTTACCACATTTCACAGAATGATTCTTAAGGTAAACGATAAATCTTAAGATTATTCTTTATTTATGCTATTATTTTGGAAAGCGAATCAATTTTAAAAGTCTTTTTTTTTAATGTTAACACAAACCCGATATGTTTTTGGCATTTATTTCTCCATAGGGTGCACTACTTTAGAATTTTTCAGTGCTGCAAAAATAGACCAAACATTGTGACCTCATCTGTTTTAAATTTGAATAAATGAATGAATAAACCAATGAAGGAAAGAATGTTCTCTGGAAGCAGGCTTCATAGTGGGCTTCAGCAGAATAAAGACTTAGGCATCGCCTCCTGCTCTGTCTAGAGCCATTATAAAACCAGTCTCCTCAATATGTCTGCAAGTGGCACTGGTGTCCTAGATACTTGGGTCCTCTTCATTGTTCTGTAACTCCCAATTATCAGTTATATTTAGCAAGTCTTCTGCCACCCATGTAAGCAATCTCTAGAGTTAAGTGATTCACATGGCAGTTTAAGGAACAACCTGAGGTGGTATGTTGACAGATAGCCAGCCCTCACAGTGAGTTTGAAAATACAGGCCAAGATTCTGGAAAGAATCCTGGATTTGGAATCAGTTCAAGGATTTAATGTCGATTCTTAGCTCTGTCAGTTATTAACTGGAAAACTTCCTTATCCTCTCCGGGCCAAAGTTTTCACAAGTCTAAAAATGTAGATTTTCATAGGATGATAATACCTAATATATGGAGAAATGTAAGAATTAGATGGGGCAGGGTAGTTTTTAAACCTATATAAGTTTAAACCTATATAAATATAAAGCAAAAGGAAGTTGTTTTGAGGATTATAAGAACCCCTAAAGTGGTCATTTAGCACTTAACATATTCCTGCTGTAAGGAAGGACCACACTTAAATTCTTCCATTCAGATGAAAATCTATATTGCTTGAAAATGTCTCAGAGAAGGAGGTGCTGTGGGATTTTGTGCCATAAGATAGTTACACTAGACATTATTAAAACAGAAGAGTTAGCCGGGTGTGTTGGTGCACAACTGTAATCCTAGTACTTGGGAGGCTGAGACAGGAGGATTGCAGGTTTGAGGACAGCCTCAGCAACTTAGTGAGACCCTGTTTCAAAATAAAAAATAAAATAGGGCTGGGGGTCTAACTAATTCAGAGATAGAATGTCCCTGTGTTCAATCCCCAGTACTGTAAGACAAAAAAAAAGTTTTCATTAATTATTTGTAATCAAGGTTCTCATTTTCTTTGTATTTCTTCCGTTCCTCCGTCCCTCCTGCTGTTCGTGCTGTTTTGCAGCGCACCATTCAGAGGCAGTTATCCTCCTTCTTCCCTCTATTCAACTCCTTCAGTGCTGGTCTCCATGTCGGCACATTCCGCTGTTCCTCTTATCCCAGAGTCGGCCATCTTGCCTCCTGCACAGGAGGGAAGGAAATCCCATGTTGCTCCTGAGGCACTAACTCCCATCCATGCAGCCCTTTCCTTCATGTGGCAGTGGAAGCCCATTTCCTATCCTTCTTTCTTCAGAACAAGTTTTAAAACAGCTGGTTACCATCCTTTAGGTTAATCCTTCCTAGACAGCACTTCAAAAACATTATATCACTTTTCAGTCTTTTCTGTCAAGCATGAATTACAGATCTTCCTTTAACTTTTTCTCATAAGGCGTATTATGCTGCCTTTTAATAGGCAGTGTGGTGTAATTGAAAGAACGTGGGCTCTGTAGTTAGACCTGGGTTTGAATCTGGGCCACGTGACTTGCTAGCTGTTTGACTCCAGGCAGAGCTCCTAACTTCTCTGAACTTGAGTTTCTTCATCTGTTATGTGGAGTTTATGAGACTGATCTCACAGATCCTCACCAGACTTGATGGTGCATGAAATGTTCCGGCATGCAATCAGTGCCCTAGTAAATGTTGGTTCCCTTTTTTGCTCCCTTTCTTTGTGACTCTCCTCCACTACTCCCTACTAGTTGTGGAGCCTAGTATTAAACCTAGTGTTGAGAACGTGCATACTTCTCTTTACTCCCAACACCTTGGGAGGAAAGCTAGGGAGCAGAGGGTGGGCTGACCCCCAGGTGCCCTTGTACAGGGATTAGCTTTTTACAAAAGCCACAGTATTAGTTTACTTTCATACAACAGATGCTCAAAATTTGTTCACTTCCCCTGTCTCTTCAATGTCATATAATATCAATCTTTTTTTTTCTCATTCCTCTGGCCTTCTTCTTTTATCTTCTGTGCAATTTGTAAATAGCATCTCTTTCCCTGCTTCAAATGGACTAAAATTACTTCTACCAGTTTTAGTTGTTTCTTTGCATGCACCTTTGAAGGCTTACCTCGATTTACATTTTTTGTGGAGTTCCTTCTTCTCCTCCTCTTCCTCCTCCTTCTTCTTCATATTAGGAATTGAACACAGGGACATTCTACCTCTAACCTACACCCCTGCCCTTTTTACTTTTTATTTTGAAACAGGGTCTCTCTAAGGTTGGCCTGAAGTTGGCCTTGAACCTGCAATCCTCCTGTCTCAGCCACCCAAGTACTGGGATCATAGGAATGCGCCACCACTCCTGGCTTTATTATTTATTTTGAAACAAGGTCCTACTAAGTTGTGGAGGGTCTTGCTAAGTTGCTGAGGTTGACCTTGAACCTGTGACCCTCCTCTTTCAGCCTCCCAAGTACTGGGATTACATGTGTGTGCCACTGCACCCAGGTGAATTACCCTTTCTTTGGGTTTAAATTTTGAACAATTGAGAATTATGCCAAACAAATTTTGCTAAAAATTTCTACTTTCTAGTAGCAGGTTCTTATTAATGGCAACTTTGCAAAAAATCTTTGTAGTTAATTCATATCAATATTGTTTTCCCTGCCTTTTTACTAGGCCTCTGGAGATAACTTAAATGAGCATCTAAATGACCTAAGTCAAGGTCAAGGGAGGGAAAAGGGAGAGGTTACCAAGAGACCTAGATAGTCCACACTGGTAACTTTCACAGGAAGTGAGAGTCCAGCAGTGCTAAGGAGTGAGATGCTATCTTCCTTAACAGGTAGGAAGGTCCTTTCATACTAAGCTCACAACCGTGGCCAAGTCCCACATAGAACAGCAAGGGTTGTGGGGATGCACTCTCAAAGGCTCAGCCTCATCACGATGGTGATCATTGAATCTGGAAGTCTTCAGCCAGCTGTTCCCATGTCCAGTAACTGATAGATGTTCTTAAATTCGTCTCAAGGAGGCATAAAACTACTCTAATGCAAAAAAAAAAAAAGCAAAAAGGGATAAAAATTAAGAAATGGGAAACTTGAAAGTAAGCCATAGGCATGATTTCCTGACAACATGATGTACTACAACACGGATGGGTCTTTTGATGGATACCCTTGGACTGTCATTAAGTTTACCTTGCCTGCATTTTTCTTCATTTATTTCTCAATGTGCCTGTTGAGGCCAGTGCCTCTCTGGGAATTTAACAATAAAACAATTACTGAGTTAAGTAAATACAAAAGCCTAATAAATATTCATATAACTCCACCTTGAAGCATTTCTTTATGCTCTATAAATCACTAGAAAAATATGTGACAGGATCCATTGCTGATCTGTCTTAGGATGTGTAGGATACCCCAAGAATTTTTTCGTATTAATTATTTCCTTGAGTGTGTGTGTGTGTGTGTGTGTGTGTGTGTGTGTATGCATGTATATCATATATATTAACATATTCCTTTTTGAAACAATCAATATCTAAAATAGTTCTTTGGCTATAGAAACTGTGGTTGAGGTCTGAGAAAATGAGCTAGTAGGTCTTAGTAGAAGACTTGAGGGAAAGCTATAGAAAAAAAGAACAAGATGTGGAAAGGAAAGGCTGGTGAAGACAGTCCTCAGGAGGAGGTGGCCAGCTGAGGCAGCCTTTGGGGGGAGAGGCAATGAAATGTGTTTCTGACATGTTTGTTGTGGATGGCAGTGAGATATCTCATCTATATATTTTGTAGACATTGAGAGATAGAGGACTGAGAAGAGGATGAGAGGTGAGGGCTAGAGATAGGAATCTGGGCTTCATGTGCGTGTAGGTGCTAATTCAATCTATTGTGGGTGCGCTAAGGAATATGTAGGGAAGGGAAAGACAGCAAGGAGCCCCTGGCTGAGCCCTGGAGGCACTATGTGGTCATGCATAGAGGGAGAAGTGAAAAGAAGGAAAAGCAAATGGAGACATCTGAGAAGTCCAGAGCCTACGGTTCCCACCACTGAGGCCACACGAATGTTGAGAAACCCACCTCAGTGAGGATGGCAGCAAGGGTCCCTAGAAAGGGGTGTTTGCTAACTCTCACAGAAGCAAAAAACAAAGGCTGGGAACTTTTTAAATTTTTTTTTTCAGAGAGGCAAAACGGAGGCAGAATATGGGTCTGATCCTTCCATGTGGCCTAGGACAGTGCTTCGTAAGACAGCACTTGTTTAATAAATGAGTGAGGGAATGAAATGAATCAAGCAAATAAGCAGAGAGAGCAATCATAGTTTGTTTTGTGAATGAGAGGATAATAGTATTATACTGAACAGTTGCCTATAAACATCGTTAAAGGTCTAACATGTAAAATAGGCGCAAGGAGAAAAGGAGTTAAGGAAAAGGTGGTAGTAGGCTGGAAAGAGGAGCAGGGATGGAGAAGGCCAGAGGTTCCTGTCCTATGCAGCCCTGGAGGTAAACAGCCTAAATGTGGCTTTGGCCTTTCACTTGTTCGTATTTCCAATTATTCCTTAGACATTCTTCTTGTCTCTCTGATGGAACTTTAAGCTTCTTGGAGAAGACAAGAGTAACTTTTTTTTTTTTTTTTTTTTTTTTGCAGTATCTGGGATTGAACCCAGGGGCGTTCTACCTCTGAGCTACATCCCCGGCCCTATTTTTTTATACTTTATTTTGAAACCGGGTCTCACAAAGTTGCGGAGGCCTCACTAAGTAGCTGAGGCTGGCCATGAATCCGGATTCTCCCGTCTCAGCCTCCCAAGTACTGGGATTGCAAGTGTGCAGCCACCACGCCTGGCAAGAGTAACTTTAGTGTATCTCATTAGTATCTAATTCAGATCTGCCAGCATTAACTCAGCACATAGTAACAGATTGAAAGAAAAAGGAGCACGTTTTCAATAATTCCTAAAAATGAATAGTTACCCAGAAATTTTTTTTTTTTTTTTTTTTTTTTGCGGTACCGGGGATTGAACCCAGGGGCGTTCTACCTCCGTGCTACACCCCTGGCCCTATTTTTTATACTTTATTTTGAAACCAGGTCTCACGAAGTTGCGGAGGGCCTCAATAAGTAGAGAGAGAGAGAAAGAGACAGGGAGAGAGAAAGAGAGAGCGAGAGCTGAGACTGGCCGCGAACCCGGATCCTCCGGTCTCTGCCTCCCAAAGTACTGGGATTACAAGCATGCTCCACCTCGCCCGGCCTTACCCAGAAATTTAATCAGGGAAAAAAAACCCCAGTTTTGATAAATGAAACTAAAGCATCCCTCCCCCCACTGAGAGGAGGCTTTTAAACCTGGATTTTCTTAATAAGTTACTCCAACCCCTGTCTCTAAAACAGGCTTTAGATATGTTGTTGCTTGTAAAATTGCTTCTGAATCAGCCCTGTGAAATGTCCTTCCTAATCTTAGCAAAATGAAGAAATGGGCCTAAAACATTTGAAATAAGCTTCTCTATCTTCCCTCACTCCTTTTTTGTTGCATTTTCATAAGAGCACCTGTCAGTAGTTACAGATGAACTAAAGGCAGTGTCGTTTTGGAGAAAAATCACATGTTTATTTAATTTTGTTATATGAGGACTAATAAAGAGAGGCCAGCCTTGGTTAGTAAGGTGAAACGTGCACAAGGGGAAACACGAGCGGGGCTGGTGAGAAAATTTGTTGGCAACAGTTTTAATTAGTTTTGAACCTAGGAAATACTTCAATAGTTGGTCTACACGATCTGTTTTATTCTCGACACTTGGAAAACTTCAAATGTTTTGTTTTTAGCTGATTTGTATGCAATCGTGATATAAATAAGGAAAATGGCCTCTAAAAGATCAGAAATGGAGTCGGGCGTGGTGGCGCATGCTTGTAATCCCAGTACTTGGAAGGCTGAGACAAGAGGATCACAGGTTCGTGGCCAGCCTCTGCAACTTAGTGAGACCCTGTTTCAAAATAAAGAATAAAAAGTAGGGCTGGGGGTTTAGCTTGGAGGTAGAATGCCCCTGGGTTCAATCCCCAGTACCACACACACACACACACACACAAAATCAGAAATGTACATTTCGCCTTTTTATACTTTAAAAACAGCTGAACACATTCTTCTCCAACTTTTAAGAAACAAAATCTACCTTATGGTAAAGATAAAGATTTAATGAAAGTGTTGACAAATTCCAGAAGGCTGGAGACTGAAAACTGTCTTGAGGATGACATCTGAATGTAACCTTGTAATGTTCTACCAGGAGTGTTCCTATGAGGGCAATTGAGGGCTGAAAAGGGAAACGATGTTCCTTATCTTATTAAATATATGAAGGCTGTTTGTACCCATTTCCTGGTCATAATTCCTATTTTTAGGAGTGAGGTCAATGGTACTATAGAGGAGGCAATAGATACTACTGGTGGGTTAACCATTACTTTCAAAGCACTTCAAGGTATTTTTAAAAAATGTGTCTGCAGGAGGGAAAGAATATCACTCTAGTAAATCTCTCAGCAGGATGAAAAAGGTGGGGGGGGGAGCTAGTCTTGATTCATCTGATAGCATTTTCCTACAGGAGATGGGCAAATATCAGATAAGAAAATATTTAGCAGACCTTGCAGATTTTGCAGCCACATCCCTTTGAAAACATTATCCAGCATAGATTTGCTAAATCCCCAAAGCAGAAGACAGAAAGTACTATAAAGATTATAAACTGGTGACCTGAGAAGAACAATAGCCAGTCTTCACTACTCACCCTAATAAAGAACTTAGGCATTGTGGTGAGGTTGTTAAATGATACACAAAACAGTATCACTAATGAAAATGCAGCTCGTATGAGCTCTTGGCTCAAAAGAATGCAAAAGCAAATTAGGGAAGATATCTACTGAAAATATGGTAGTGGTCCTAATTGAAATCTAAATATATGCTGATCCACTTCCCAGTTTTTGGTCTTATCTGATTTTCACAAGAATGGATGACTGCAGAGAAGCCTTGAGCAAGAATGCAGAATGCAGTGAGTTAATCCCAAACTTCAGTAGCCAGAGTGAGTGAGCTGGCTACCTAGGAGGCACTTTCCTGATAGGAGCAGGTGTTTCAGGAGTAGATTTCTGCAGATGAAATAAAATTTAAGAAACAGGAGCCAAACATCATTTCAAAGGCTAATCTAATCATTCTTAAGCATTTATGTAAGTCTGTTTTTTCCAGCTCTGGAAGCTAGCCACATGAAAAAGTACAGCGTGTTTTATTACTTACCATTAAATTGATGAGAATTCAGATGTCTGTGAATCCATCAACATCACAGAAAGACATGGCGTAGAATGAAATAGGTGGTAGAATAAGTGTGCAAATGGTAAAATGTAACAGAAAGAGTTTATCAGACGATGTTCAGATCTGCTGTCTACCTGTGGCCTATTTAATATTGTCCTGTTTTCCCTCAATCCAGGAGGGACTCAAGGCTGCATACAAAGGACACAGTGGACCTTGGACAACCAGTTCTCAGTGACCAAAGATGGACCCAGAGGTTCATGGCATTTAGTAATTTGTCTTTTGTCCTGGGTGCAAAGTTGAATTCTGGGTCCTAGAAGCTGGTGTTTGGGAGAAAATCATTTAGTTTATGACCCAACACATTTTCAATAGTCAAATCCCAATGTAGCTTGGTTGTTAACTGATTTGCATTTACATAGTAACTCTCTTCAAGAGACTAAATAACCCATTTTTAACATTTCCTTGTGAAAATAGCCATCAAGTGAGAGATGAGTCCTGGGCAGACATGGAAAGGGAGTTTACTTGTGGAATGAGGATATGTACAGGAAACGCTTGCCTCTAGGTAGTAATACAGTTTCAGAAGAAATCTCCAAACTGGAGCGAAATATTTCCTGAATTCCCAAATTTAGAGACTGTGAATTTGGGAGTTTGCCAAGTCTTCAAAAACATCAAGGGCATACTAAAATATAATAGAAAACTCTTGAGGAAAGAAAAAAAAAGCAAGGAAAATGGAAAGGACTTGTTTAAAGTGTGTATTTTAGATCCAGGTCTCCTCCTAACCATATGACCTTGGGAAGTTGACTTGCAGGACCATTTCCTTAGTTTCTTCAACTGGAAATGAGATGAAACTTCTCATCCCCATTAATTGCAGTACATCAAAGAAAGGTAGCTTGCTACTCTTGCTAATTGATAAACTTAGGCCCAGTTAAGTAAAAGAGAAGAAAAGAAAAAAAAATTCTAGGACCAATTGTAAAGAGAGCTCCCCAGGGAATAATAAAAGGACAAGGTTCTGGTTCCTTTCCTACCCCGGAAGAGCAGCTCTATTTTCATCATTTATATAAAATGACTCTGGTGGGAGGATTGGGGAAATGGGATGGTTCTTTGATGAAGGAACACTCATCACCCATGTGGGCTTCCCTGTATTACACATGGTCCAATGTCCATTCTGGGCTTTCAGGGAATGAGCTGGTGCAGTAGTGGGCCCCCCTTGCCACTATAGCACTGGCCCAGTCACACAAAAACTATTATAATGCTGAAGATCAAAAAACTCCCTTCACTAAGACTTGCTTAGTGAATAACTTAAGCTCCTGTAGGCTTCTATACAATGCTATTGTATGGCTTCGAGTGGGGGTTCTGGAGTTTGTCTGATGGGAAGTGCAAAAGTTTATCACCCTTAAGAAAGCCATGCTCAGACACCACCCCCAGTCTGCCTTGAGAAGTATACTACTTATTACTAACTTAATTAAGGTTCATTGGCCTCTGTTCATTCCGAGCAGTGGAAGTTTTACTGACTTGCTACTCTCCTTCATGTTATAGAGTTGGGTTTTTAAATAAACCAACCTCAAATTAAACTATAATTTTTTATATTTTTAAATCTGAACTGCTTCTAATCCCATTGTTATTTTTGCTACATCTGAAGAGTCTCCAATTTCTTCAATATATTAATTTCTGGGCTGCGAATTGGATATAGGACAGGAACTCAAATTTTATAAATGCACTGGTGTTACAAATCACCAGTTGCTTCTGTGTTGCTTCAGTCTACCACAACACACACACACACACACACACACACACACACACTCATTCCTGAAGTCACGCAGATAATAATTATGAGATCTTTGGTAGAGGGTATTTGCTGTGGAGTAAAAAAGAAGGTGCTGTGTGGCTCAGAGATTCTCCTCGCCTTTACATTCCTTCCAGATTTTATTCTAGCATGTATTTTCATATATTTTTATACATACATTAGCCAGTTCATTCTCCCCTTCCTTTTCTCTTCCAACTCTTTCCAGGTCTTTCAGAACATGTCTTCTCCCCACCTTCCCCCCATGCCTCTTCTACCATTTTGTCATATTTCTAGAGCAGCCCTGGCAATAAATGTATTTGAGAAGAGAGAAGCCATATGTTTTAAAATGTAACAGAATAAAGAAAATTTAACAGAGTAAAGAAAGAATGCCATTTATCTTCAGCCAGATAACAGAATAAAGTAAAATTTAACAGAATAAAGAAAGAATGCCATTTATCTTCTGCCCTTGAAATTGCCTAGAAGCTTCCATTCAGACAAGTTTCCATCTACTGTCTTTTATTAAACACTGGTATTCCTCAAATGTCAAGTTCCAAGATGAATTTTAAAAATATTTCATCTAAACTTTTAACTGTTTTAATTATTTAAGGATTGGCCTAAAGTATATATAAATACATATTTTACTATCCCTGTTACAAATGTGCTACATTTCAGGCCATAAGCTTTTGTCCTCCTGCCTGAGAATTTAGCTATCATTCATATCTTTTGTTCATTCATAGTAAAACATGTCCCAGATTTGAAAGAATTGACACCCAAATCAACTTTTGGACTATTTCTATTCTAATAAAAATTCAGTCGTCCCTGAGCAGGAAGAAAATGTTCTTCTGGTTTGTGAAATATAGCTAAGAGAAACATCTGAGGGAGGAAATTCCATTTCCAGGGTCTTGGAAAGTAACCTGACTTGCAACTTGCTGGGTGATTAAGACTGAGAACTGGCAACATGGTCGCCAGAGTTCTGATTTTGCTCCTGCAGTCCTCTCCATCTTTCGGGAAGTGATCTGTTTGCCGCTCAGGGCGTTTTGTGAACACTGTCCCTTATGTGTCTTTGTGTCTAACACAGTACTTTGAACATAGCGGGCACTTAGTAATTGCTCCATGAACTGAATGAACCCGAGGCTGATTCATGGTTTGTCACTATCAGATTTGGAGTAACAATGAAATTAAGTGTAAAGCCTTAGAAAAGACACCAGTTAAAATCATGTCAAGCAATCATTAAATTTTCAGTGATGTTGCAAACCTTGAAGGAGGATGCAGATCTCAGGGGCATTTCGGGGGTGTGTGCAGAGATGTGAGTGTGTGTGTCCCCACATAGGTTCTTACAGAGGCAAAAGGAAGGAAGCTGTGAAATGGGAGAAAATAGAGCTATTGACTGAAAGGCCATAAAGCTGTTTTTAGAATGACTGCTTCTGTTGTATTGGGGAATGCTTCCTTTGAGAAGGGGTATATTATGCATCCTCTTTCCATTAAGTCTATTTGGGGAAGAAATTACGGAGGATAATATATTACCAACTCCCAGGGATCTCTTACCAACACGGCCTCTATTCTCATTACACACTTGCTCACAGCAAAATAAATTATTCTGTTCTCAGGAATACCAACCCAAGGCAATCAAAATCTCCCCTAAATCACTATGTTTATTAGGGAAGCCCTGATTTTTTTTTAAGTGTTAGCTTCGCCTCTAAAAGCCCTAAGTGAGAGTGAACAGCAGTGTTGTCTGTGGCTTGAGCATTCAGTCCCTTTCAACAGGGGCAAAGTCTAGCAATTGTTTCAAATCAGTGTGAGGCTTCCTACTCAGGGTTGAAGATTTATCTGCATTTGGCAACTACTTCGGTTACTCCTCAATAGTTTTACAAATTATGTGTTTAACTTTGTCTCGATAGAATTAATTCATGGAAGATGGGGAGAGTGAGACTTTCAAGAAAGTTCAGGAATCTGAGATTTAAAGTGATACCAGCGGTTTTTCCCCCTAAGCACAAGAGGGTGGTGAAGTTCTGTTTCCAACTGAATACCATTTGCATTCTGCATGTATCGTTGACTTAAACATTAAAATAAGGCCACTTCAATGTTTCGCAGTAAAAAAAAAAAAGTTGTTTAATCATTAAACAACCACCATTTTCTTTGCCCTTTAAACCTGCCTTACACCAGTGTGGATGCTGGTTTACAGTCTCATTAACTGCAGAGATCACAAAGGAAGGGTGAGTGAGATCACCAGCAGCCGCAGGAAGCTCTGAAACAGCCCCATTGTCACACGAAACCGTCAGCTAGACTCTCCTTTGGCTGTCTCCCACACACACTGGGCTCTGAGGGAGGTATGTGGCAAGAAAAATGCACCCTCCCATTCCAGAAGCAGCCCCCTGTTCATTCAAAGTGTTCTTGCATTTACTCTCTGGCATGGCCTTATTGATCACTGTTAACTGCAGTAATCGGGATTTCTCGCTGCTTAAGTGTAACTTGAGTAAGGCGGATGTACCATGGTTGGCTCCTAGGTGAGCACTGTGGATGTGCCTTTTTTGTAAAGCAAGGAGGAGCTGCAGTGTTTTATGGCCTTCTTTCAACACATGGAGTTTTATCACTCATTTTAAA
This sequence comes from Glis glis, assembly GCA_004027185.1. Taxonomy (NCBI): domain Eukaryota; kingdom Metazoa; phylum Chordata; class Mammalia; order Rodentia; family Gliridae; genus Glis; species Glis glis. Next base: position 80,826 of record PVJS01002795.1, read on the forward strand.
AGCACAACTTAACACCAGCCTGAGTTCCAGCTCTGGATTGCTTTTAACAAAATGCCTCTTTCTCTGTGGAGCAGGCTGGTCACAGGTGCCTATTAATTGCTATACGTGTAAGAACAGAGCTTACTCTCCTCATGGTAGGAAAACCAAGAGCGTTTTCCCAAATCGAATCC